>QMIH01000120.1:575334-632385 GCA_003987875.1 Clarias batrachus
TATATATATTTATTTTTACAAAGGAGAGAGCTTTGTTACTCACATTGCCACCTCCTGGAGTGTGCCTGATGTTGGCTTTGGAGCCACATTTTGCCTGCACATTGCTCAGATCCATCTTCTTTTCTTGGATGTTCACCTAGGAAGTGAAGTGAGAAGATTGACAAAGGCCTAGCTCAGGGTTTACCAGCGTGGGGTGAGCAGGTAGCCAGTTCTCAAACTCACAGACGTGGAACAGGGCTGCAATCAGGGATGCAATTGGTAGAATTCACTACCACTTTATAATTAAAGAGAGCATTCAGACATTCCCTCTGCCACTCTTTTTCAGGTAAGCTGAACATGGTTTTTGACTGAAACCTCAGGTTTAAAACCTGGTCTTGTTAAACTCACCTTTCCACCTCCAGGCTGGTGTTTGATGTTCTCAATGGATCCGATCTTGGACCTGACGTTCTTCAGGTCGGGCAAGGGTGCAACAGGGGCAATGGGAGCCCTAGTTCTGAGAGAGCCGGGAGATTTCGGTGGAGTGCGCACCACAGCCACCTTCTTCACCTGCTGCCCAGGTGTGCTGCAGCGACTGGCCGGAGACTTTGGAGTGGCAGGGCTGCTGCAGCCACTACGATCAGGGGTTTTAGGGGATTCTGCTCCTGGAGAATATGCAAATTATTGAACATGAGCACTGCAGATCCCACATTTCTCACCTGCCGGATGTTGACACGTGAATTTTCACAATACATATAGCAACATATGTATAAACATTCAATTAAAACAAATCTTACACAGTAAATAGGCAAAAATTTATTTTGTCTCAAGGGTATACAAACTTCTTCCATTCATATGTACATTGCCATGAAAAAGTATTTGCTCCTTCCTGAATTTTTTCTTGCAAAAAAATTCAAAAAGCAATCTTAGAATTATGATTTTATTTAAGGAAAAAAATATCCAAACCTACCAGGCCAAATATAATAAAGTAACTGCCCTCTAATAACTGGTTGTGCCACCCTTGGAGGCAACAACTGCAATCAAGCGTTTGTGTTTTTCACACCGCTGTGGAGGAATTTTGGCCCACTTTTCTTTGCAAAATTGTTTTAATTCATCCACATTGGTGGGTTTTCAAGCACGAACTGCCTGTTTAACTTAATTTTTTTTTTTTTTTTTGAGGAATTCAGAGGTGGACTTGTTGGTGTGGTTCAGATCATTGCCTTGCTGCATAAAACATGCGCTTGAGCTTGAGGTCATAAACTGATGCTCTGACATTCTCCTTCAGTTTCCATCAATTATAGTTAGTCGTCCAGGTCCTGAAGTAGCAAGCGGCCCCATACAGTTCTTGAATTTCTTTAGATTGTTTTGCTATTTGAGCATGAGCATTTAGCATGCTTCACTTTGTCAGACAGATTCTATTTGAGTGACTGCTTGATTTAACAGGCCTGGGTGTGGCACATGAAATTCAACTTGGCTTACCAAAAATCACAGTTCATTCATGATTTAAAAAGGATAGGGGTTATTTTTTCACAAAGGTCCAAGTAGGTTTGGACAGCTTTTTAACATCAATAAATAAAATCATCGTTTAAAATGATGTAATTTAGTATTTTACTTGCATAAGCTTTGTAATTGAGGTCTATAGTAGTTTAATAGTAAAATTTGTTGAAGTGTGGCAAATTTGCAAAACAATCAAAATTAAAGAAGGGAGCAAATTCTTTTTCACAGCGTTGTATATGGCTGATTAGCAGACCTCAATTTTCTCCTTATTTTTAAATGTTTTCCAGTTCTACTTAACCAGTCAGTGATATCCCTTTACAACACTTTGTCCATAACTGTAAAGTCAATTTATCAATTTAAATTCTAATGTCCATACTGGCACTATTTTTTAGTTATTTGGATTTTACCCTTTATTTCAGTACCATGATGCAGCTCATATATATACTGTACACAGTTTTGTACATGTAGCCGTGTGGTAGGAACCCTGACAAAGTCGTTAGTCATACAGTACAATACAGATGTAACAGAAACTTGGGGGAGTTTATGTTTATGTTTTACTAAATAAATCTAGTGAAAACCGACACACTAAACAGGACCTAGGGTAAAAAATGCAACTCACCAGGGATTTTGGTGCCAATACCCTGAGGTTTAGTCTTCGCCTTAGCATCACCCGCCTCGAGGATAAAAAAAAAGATAATAATGAAATTCAGTTAAATTAGTATGTGGTAGAATTGTTTAGCCATTTTTAGAGATAAACAGTACTGGTGCAATTCAAAGACAGTTTTTGTTTCCAGCTTATTTCACTCAACCCCTTTTAACCAAAACGTTGTAGGGAACCATGAACAGCATCAACGTGCAGTTCAAACTCTCTAAACTCAAACAGAGCAGAGAGATGGATAGGGCTGTGAAAGGTCACAGGGTCCCGATTACTCACTGTGATTCTGGACTCCTTGGCGCCTACAGGGTGTGGTCTAGAGTTTAGAGAAGTGGCTCTGGCTGAGGCACAAACTGGCACAGTGGGAGAAGCAGAGGTGGAGGTTTGTTTGGATGGGGGCACTGGGATTGATGAGGCCCGTTTAATGCTGGAGGTGAGTCTAGCTTTGCCTGGTGTGGATGTGGAAGGGATCTTTTTGTGTCATTGAGAACGAGAGGAAACACAACAGAAGTGTTAAAATAAAGAGAAAATAAAAAGGGATTAATCGGAGAAAATAAAGTTATACATGTTATGAGACAATGGGAAAATAATACAAAGTAAGTGAACTGAAAATAATGAATAACAGAATTTACAAATAGTTAATGGATAAAGTATAAATGACTATAAAACAAAAAGATGAATTCTCTTCTCAGGGCTTAACTTTAAAGAGTCTAATGCAAAGTGCATGTATTATGCATCATATGCATGTTTTGCCATGTACTCATGTTTTGTTTCGGGTCCCGTCATTGGTTGCTTGCACTATTGTGTCTGTTCCACATTATTGTTTAGTTTGGACCCTGTTATGTTTTAGTATCTTTGTAACATCTTATCTGCTGTATTGTACATTTTTAAGTCTTATTGTCTGTTCCATTTTTCTTCTGGATTTCCAGGCTGTGCCTTTGCCATCATAACTAATTATGCTTTATGGATCCTTATTTGAAACGAATACTCCTAAAAATAAAGCACACGCTCAATAATAAATCGATATTGTGATAAAGGCCCGGTTTTGGGTCCCAAAGAACCAGAATTAGCCGCACATACAGCTAGATATTACAGTGGCAGTGACCAGTAGTTAGATAAGGTGACACAATAATTATTATGGTACCTACGTAGTAATTAACCTCAATCAACTAATATTAACATAAGAGTGTACATTAGATCAAATCTTCCTGATGTCTTTATTTGATTCATATTTTGTCCATCACCTTTATTTATTTATTTTTTATTTTACTTCCTTTCAAAGAAAACAACAAACATGGACATTTGATGGACAGACATTAGTGTCAGCTTTTAATCTCTGATCAGAATCACCCCATGTGAAAGTCAGAAGTGTGTTTAAGAAGAAGATGCCCCTGAAACTGGGAAGATTGAAGGCCCTGTTTAATCAAGAGCCCAGCAGTGGCAATGTGGAGGTGCCAACCTTCTGCTCAATAACCCACAGGCTTAATCATTTTGCCACCACTGTCCACCTTTAAGGGAATCAGATGTTTGTACAGGCACATTACTGTCAGAATCAATAACCGCTTTTCTTCTGCAGGCAGATTCAAATCACTTGAGTAACAAGTTAATCAATAAGTAGTCTGATTCATGCTAGATGTCCAGGGCTGTACAGGACGGGTTCCCATCCTGTGGACTTCTTCCGGGACTTGATGTTGTTTGAATTTTGACACCAAATTAAAGATGAAATATTTTAAATAGGACTTTGTCATATCAGAATCGGAATCAGAATTATACATATATTTACATATTATTATAAACATTCCCTGTTATGAGAATACCTGAATCATTAAATACAGTTAAACACCTACATACACATAAACCAGGTGCACTTTACCTTTTTATCAGCTGCTGCTCCAGGCTTGGCTGTTTATAAAGAGAATGAGCAGATTAATACGTCCAGGTTCATGTTATTAGCACTGTATTCAAGTCATAGCTCATGTTTTAGCAAAAAGATGCAAAATTGAACTATGAAAGTATATCAATGGTATTTGCATTCTATAAAAAGGAAGACATCATTCCATTTGTCAACATTTTGTCATTCACGGACATCTAATCAGATTTGATTTAACGGAAGTTCATTCGGATTTGCTTTGGGAAAGTTGCTTCGTTCAAAAAGTGCTGTTTGTGTTGTTAAACTTACTTTCTTCATTTTAGACATGCGTTAAGAATTTTCTGGATCAGAAATTAGCTCCACGTAAGGGTACACAGCTGTGCCACTAATTTATAAGGCATACACAGTTTTAACTGAAGAGGCAGCAGAGTGAGTAGGGTCATCCGCAGGAAGGAGAGTACTTATTGTTTTTCTCATAAATAGAGGATGTTAAATATTACAGGCCCAAATACTTCTTGCATAATTACATAGTTCGCGTAAGTCAGATAAACTATTAACATATGACTAACATCTATAAACCTGTGAACAATTTCTTGGAAGTAAAATAGCCGACGTAGACAAGATAATGTCTCTGTCTGTGTGTGGACGGTGAGGGAAAGATATGACCCACATAATACATTAACAATTGTCAGTAATGCACCACAGTACACAATCATGCGACATGCAAAAAGGAGGGTACGGTGAAAACAGTGCCAGCAACACAAATAATGCTCAGAGTTAGTTACAGACACCGACCACAGTCAGGGAAGGGAAGGAAAGACAGATCACAAAGAGTCACAAAGAGAGAGAGAGTGAGAGAAAGAGACGGAGTTTTAGTTGCTACAAGCAGTCCGTTTCGTCAACCGAACACTCGTTTTGACTTGCAGTGTATGCTTATCAGAAAGGGCGCTGCTTTGCTTAGCTTAGCTTAGCTACTTGACAACAAAAAAGAAGATCTGTGGAAGAAAGAATAAAGGTGTTTTAGAGGAGGGTTGAGGAAAGGAAGGAAAAACAGACCTTTGGATGGGGTGCTTGTTTTTCGCACTGGTGCAGCGTCTTTTGGTGGGACTTTCTCAAGTTTTGTGGTGGGTTTGGGGGCAGGAGTTGCTTCACCTGCAGCAATGGGCTTCTTTGCTTTTTTAATGACAGTATCTTTAACAAGTCCTTTTTTCAATGGTGCTGCTTTAACTGGTTCTTGAGGACAGGGTTCACCAGCGTCAACTTCTACTTCAGCTATAGCTACTGCTGCTGCTTCTGGTTCATCAGCGCCAACTTCTACTTCAGGTACAGCTGCTGCTGCTTCTTCTGGTTCATCAGCATCCACTTCTACTTCTGCTATAGCTGCTGCTGCTGCTTCTTCTGGTTCACTAGCATCAACTTCTACTTCTGCTACAGCTGCTGCTGCTTCTTCTGGTTCACCAGCATCAACGTCTACTTCAGCTATAGCTGCTGCTTCTTCAGGCTCAGCGCTTTTTGCTGCTTCATCAATAGCAATAAGATTTTCATCAGTTGTCTCCAGGTACTTTTCAGGTTTTTCATCTTTCAAATCCTCAGGTTTGGTGTATACTTCTGGAACCATATTACGTATTTCGGCCTCCTGCTCAACTGTAGGAATACTGATCACTTTTGGTTTCTGTTCCTCCACTGGTTCATATTCTTGGGCTTCATTTTGTTGGTCAGTGAGAGGTGCCTCCTGGGTGTGCTCAGGAGCAGTACTAGGGGAAAAAGGGGAGCCAGGGTCAGCCCTGCAGGAATCAGGACTTTTGCTCTCTGGGGGAGTCTTGTCAGAGCCATTTTCCCAGCAGGCAGGGGTTCCCTGATGAACAAGCTCAGACTCTGTGTAGTCGAATGACAGGCCTCGTTTCTTTGCTTCATCTGGAGACATTTGCGATTGGGATAGCATTTCACAGGGCTTACTGTCAAAGCATTCATCTTTCTGTGGTGACACATCTGGGACAACAGTGCTTTGGGCTGGAGGAACTACTTCTGATCCTTCTTCTTCTACATCTCTTTCTTGCTTTTCATGTTGATCTATACTAGAAGGACTATGAGGCATGGCAGGACTATCCACTAACGCTTCCTCATGATCGGGTCTAAAAGCTTTGCTCTCATCTTCCTTATCATGCTTCTCCACATCCACTTTCTCCTTATTATCTTCAAAACCACCGTGAATGTGTTCCCCAACCATCTCATCAGAAGAACTTGTCTTCACCTTGCTGTCAATGCTCAGCACCGCCGTCCCTAAACCGTCAGCTGGGGCCGCTTGTGGTGCTTGTGGGGACATGGGTGACTGCTGAGGGCTAACAGACCCAGCCATGTCCCCGTTCAAACGCTCCTCTTCCCTGTCCATAGACACCGCACTGCTTCTACCACTGTGTGGCGGAGAGAGCCCCTCTGGTGTTAATGCATCTGATGAGCAGGAGGTAGAGCGATAGGAACAGCCACAGACAACACTGCGGGATTAGCAACACACCAAGACGGAAAAGAAAGGCACCAACAAACCAAAGAATTCAAACTTAAACCAACCAGATAAAAAGGGCCCAAATATAAAACACAGGACAAATAAAGATATCTCGACAATAAACGGTAAGGACAGAGATTAACATTCATTTCATAGAAATGTAGCACATGTTTGAGCTGCAGGCACTTTTATAATAAGCAACACTTGCTAATCTTTGGAATGACTTAAAGCACCAGAAGGGAATAGCTGAAACAGCTTCACTGCTTTGAAGTTAAACGAATACTTTGGTTTAAATTACTAATAGGTAACAATAAGATCTCCCAGATAATGCTTGGCAAAAGTATGATGTTTCAGAAGATTTCAGAAATGACCCATAAATGATCAGAGCTAATCTCTGCCAGATGATGATATTGCACAAATTTGGAAACAGATTAAACACTACAGATGTGCAATTTTAAAGTCTACAAAAAAACAACTTGAGTAATTACACTGACACATCCTACAAAAATAAACCAAACATCACCAATACACTGAATTACCTATCAAATCTATTAGCAACTGAATTGATTACTATTCTTTATTTATGTTTATGCTAATGTCAGAAATGTAAGCCATTAGCATGACCGATTTGCGATTTGTTGACGCTCAGAGCTATTCCTGACTGGAACTTTAAGTGCAAATAGCAAATGCAAGGCTGCAGCATGGACAGCAAGATAAGAAAGAAAAACTACAATGGTAAAAAATGTGTTTTAATGGCTTATAAAAGTACCTCACAACTCGTTCACAGAATACAACTTTCCAACCAAAAGTCAAAAACACAACAGAGAAAACAGAAGCAAAGCCAACATCAACGAAACACCCACAATGACCCAGTAGCATTTCTATCACTCGCACCATGTGAAAAGCTTTGCGGGAACATGACTTGAGATGTGATGAATTTTCTACAGCGTTGTCCATTTGCAATCAGGCTTTAGTGCAGGGGATTTTTTTTGGCTTATGCTGCATTTCTCTACTTGTATTTAGAATGGTACAAACTTACAGGAAGTACATAAATAACAGTACATAAATTAATTTTCTTGAAGTCAACATCTGTCGCTTTTAGGGCCTGCCAGTCATATCGTGAATAGAGAGAACGGCTAGTATTGAATTCCAGAGTGTATGCACTAGCAGTTGAGATGGAATAGCTGAGAATGAATGCTAGCGGGAGACTGAAGTATGTGTCACAATGACATCAATTTCCTCCAAAGCTAACCACTGAGGATGGAAAATGAGGCTGTAAGCCCAGCGTACCTTCACCAGCTCCTGCTCTCCCTGGTGCAGCTATCCGTCAGGTCATAAAAAAAATAAATAAAAAAACATGTAGGGGAGAAAGAAAGACAGGAAAGAAACAGTTCAATGATCCAGAAATGAAACTAGGTTCAAATCATGGCAGTGTCACTGACAGCTCGATTAATTATAAGTAGAATTCTTGATTTTGATTGGCCAGTAGTTCACAACATTTACAATAACATTCCTGGCAACAGGTGGACTTGGTGCTTATCCAGAGAGACTTACATTTATCTCACTATTCATTTGACAGGTGAGGGTTGAGGGCCTTGCTTACCAGCCCAACAGTGGCCGCTTGGTGATGTTGGGAGTTTGAACCTGTGATCTTCGAATTAGTAATCCAACCTCTTCTGCTCTTGTTCTAATCCTTTAAAAAATTCTATAGTAACTATAGTATATAGGCATGGGTACTTTCTATAAATGCACCAGGGACTGTGGCTTAGGACTGCCTTCTTGAAACCTCCAGGATGGGGGTTCGATTCCCACCTCGGGTCTGTGTGTGCATGGAGTTTGCTTGTTTTCCCTGTGATTGGTGTGCTTCCTTCAGGTACTCCAGTTTCCTCCCATAGTCCAAAGACATGCAGGTTAGGCTAATTGGGGTGCTTAAATTGCACGTAGTGTGTGGCAACCCAACACCCTAAGTGCAGCAACTGCCATAGAACCAACAGATATATCTTCTGCTATGCCACATGTAATAAAGAAATAAATGATGTGACGAGATGCTGATTTAATGTGTGTGGAAGGAGTCTCCAGTGTCAGTGCAAAATTTCCCAACACTAGGTTATTTAATTTATAACAATTTCCATTCCACTCACATGTCTACTCTGATCTAAAAAACCATTAAGGTCACGGACCCGCTAGCATCAGCAACAAGCTCTGTCACATTAAATATTTAAACCTCATCTAATGGCACTCTCATTTTTCTCATTCGGCTTCCAGCAAGCTCTACCGAAAGGATGTGAGAGGTCTAATGGGCCAAAGTCCATTATCTTTAACAGACTTGATTACCAGCCTTACCAAGATTGATGAAATTACTGTAGCAGAAGACACACTGAGTTTCCCACCACAGCGAGCCTTTAGCCCTTTATAGTAGAACAACAGGTTTTAACTGTCATTGATTAGTGTATCAGATGAGATGGTCACTCGGCATGTATCCCTAACCTGTACCTCATGTGCTCCTGAGAGTCATTACTCTGACCCATTAGTCATTATCACCATTAAATTCACTTCTGTGGACTGACCAGGGGCACTCCAGACATTAAGCGTACCCTAAACCTGCAATAGAGACAGAGGAGATAGGGAGGCTTCTTCTAATTACTTAACCACAAATCATGTTGTTATCCTGAGGCATACAAAGAGTTAATGCACTAGATAACAGTATGCTAGATACTCATGCTAACACATGACATGAAGCATTCAAATGTCAGGGCGCAAATTATTGCCTTATATAAATTTTAAATTAACCTACTCTGCAGGTCTGGGGGACTGTGGGAGGAAACCAATGAAGCATGGCAGGACATGACATGACAGACCCGTGGCAGGACTCGAACCCTCAACCCTGGAATTATGAGGCAACAGTGCTAACCACTACGCCACCATGCGACCTAATATATAATTATATAAATAGTCATTTGGTTGCAGAAATCTTAGTAAGTGAAGATATGATTCATATACTGTATGTATTTTATATTTCTTGTTATGAGATCATTTTAAATCAAATCTGAAATTATTAAACTGATTTCTTGGCACATACTGTACGGATTATAAATGGTCTTATTCAACAGGCAGATACCTTAACCTATATAAGTATGATTGACAGGAATGGAGCTGCAGTTGATTATTGTTCTATTCCATCATGTCCTGAAGTGTTTTATTCTTCTTATACCTTTGCATGCTTTTAAACACCTAAGTTAGCTTTCTTTCTCTCTCTTTTCATGTTATAAAATATAGTTACAGCTTTACCTTTGACTCTTTAAAAGTAGGACTAACACTAAAGACTTCTTGCAGCGCTTCAGTTATACTGTAGTAAATGAATCACAAACTAATGACCTATTGGAATCAAGAATTCAACATGACGGTAAAAGAAGTGACCATTAGAATAAGACAAAGCTTCAAATAAGGAAAATCCACAGAAGTTATGGTTAGTAATCTCATAATGACAAATCATAAATAAAACTGACCATTGTTTATTAAGGTGTATTTCTTTGCAGTGATTACAAAATCACTATTTAAATTCAAATAAAAATCTTTTAGGAAATGCAACGGAAATTATGCAAAATGTTATTACTAGGAAGGCGTCAGCGAGTTGAGAACCAGTAATCATCACATTAAAATTGAAAGAAAGCTGGTATACACAAATAACACTGCAATAAAAACTTGGGGGGAATTTTTGAGAGTTTTTTTTTTCTGGATGGACAAACAAGACAAACTGGCAGTACTATTTCTTTAATGTCACAATTTATACATTTTAATAAGTCTAGAAAACGCTCATCATTGTGGTATACCAATGACAAAAATGATTGTTTGTTATACAGTGGAACCTTGGATTAGGAGTATAATTCGTTCCAGAAGCGGACTCGTATTCCAAAACACTCGTAAATTTTCCCAAAAGAAATAATGAAAACTCAAATAATTCGTTCCACAGCCCAAAAAATAAATACAGAAAAATAATTAATACAATATATAAAGTAAAAATAAAAACAAATTAACCTGCACTTTACCTTTAAAAAAGTTAAAATAAATCCCAACAGATGAGTGTTTCCGTTTGTGCGTGCAGGCGCCGTGTATTTGTGTGTGTGTGTGTGTGTGTGTGTGTGTGTGTGGAATTAGCCCCTTCCCTCGCCTCGTCTTACACAGTAGAACTCCTCCCTCCCCCCACCTCGCTTTTTAAGTTTCACAACAAACACACACACAACGGAAACACTGTTTTAATGGGAAAAAAAGAAATCTCTCTAATGACACTCGCGTGAGCGCAGACTAACGGAATCACTGCTGTAAAGTAAAAAACAAAGTGTGTGTGTTTGTGTGAAGCCGGTGGGGGGGGTGTAAAGACGAGAGAGTGTGTGTGTGTGTGTCGTTGTGTGTGTGTCGGTGTCAAAAAACTCAGCACTCGTAAACCAAGACATGCTCATTTTTCAAGTCAAAATTTATTAAAAATCTTTGCTCGTCTTGCGGAACACTCGTAAACCGAGTTACTCATGATCCGAGGTTCCACTGTAATGAAATCATTTGTCCATCCTTCAGAAGAAAAAAAAAGCTGGGTTAACACAGATTTGAACCTGCAATGAAAGCTGAAGCAGCGGGATTAAGGAAGGTGCTGGTGATAAAACCGAGAAAAGGGAGCAGCTCTGGAAAGCAAAAGGAGGTTGCTGGATAAAGCAGTGATGTGATTTACAGTGGCATACCAGACACCACATCCTCGTGACTGGGGGCAGCTTTGGGCTCCGTACTCTCTGCCACATTGTCTAAAGAGGTCGGTTCAGGTTTTGACCCCTCTGTCTCCTCAGTGAGAGAAAGGTCTTCTTGAAAATTTGAAAAAGAAAAGAAGATCCAGTTCTTGTTACTTATATGGAAGCTACGTCTATCTAAAATGGCTGCTTAATCTTTATTTTTTTAACAGACAAAGTGCTGACTGAAGCCTTCTCCAGATTGCATTAGGTAAATAACCACTCTCTTGATCTGAATTATTATTATTAGTAGTAGTAGTAGTAGTAGTAATAATAATATTGCAGATGAAATTAAAATTGGTGTAAATTAATCATTGGTGCTATAGATTTGGAGGCAGAAAATAAATAAATTTGATCTCTGTGTGTGACTTGACTCTATTCAGCATCAGTTAATCATGACATCATCACAACTTACACATGCTGTTGTTTTAATTATGGTGCAATGTAATGAAAAAATTTAATAATAAATACTTTTTCTATATTGAGTCACAAACGAGGCTTATTTTTTCATCGTCTATTTCTCCTTCAGCCTGTGAGCCGATTGGTCAGGACGTGAAAACCTTCATGATGTCCCTCGTGCCCTCGTTCTAATCCCATCCAGCCACAGAGCTGAACACTTCACGGTCACTCACTCCTCGTCACACACCCAATGGTATTTATAAATAAAAAGCCTGAGTTACTGTAGTCTGATCTGTATGAGCATCCTTAGAGCCGTTGTAAAAGCATCTTTTGTAAAAGCCAGTGAGTGTTTGCTTCTTTAGTCATTATTCCTGTATGAAATCTCACTCACCCCCTTTTTTTTCTTTAAAGACTGAACAAGTATTTCAGTTTAAAGCGTGAGATGCATCAAAATACATTATCCTACAGTACCTCACACTGTACAGCCTCTCTCTTATGCTTTTCCTTATTGTACTATTATCAGCTTCTTTTTCTTTCTACTTGCTTATCACATAATTCATTTCTTATCTTTCCTTTTTCTTCCCTATAGTCCTCACACAGCACTAACCTTTTTCATCATGTCCTCTTCTTTCCTTTCTGCTTTTCTTGTACTTTCTCTCTTCACGTCCGTTCTTTGTTTTTGTCCTTCGCTCTCACTGTCCTTTTAGTCATTTCTTTCTTTCTTTTTTTATTTTTTTCACTCTTTCTGGACTCCAATAAGAAACGTTTGCACAACCCTGATTCATGTATGTTTATTATTCTAAGAAATTGACTTTACCTTGTCTTTTTGTCAAGACTTTTACGTAGACCAAAACAAGTCCTCAAAAACAGTGGTAACAACCCCTACTGTTTGAGCACAACAAAAAGTTGTATTGTTTTGATGACACACCAACATCACGGCGTCAACATGGTTTTGTGTTTTTAATGGCTCGATAAGATGATGGTGTTGGTTGAGGTCTGTTGGTTGCGAACAGGTTTCTCTCGCCTTACACACATCGAAAATGAAATATACTAAAATAAATCTTTCAAGAAACATTTGAGGAAAAGATGTGTGTGAATATACAACATTTTCTCCAAATCTGAGCTTGAAGCTTACTTTTTTAGTTTTCTGTTAAAGCGTTACGAATCATTTTGACCCCAGAGGTTTATTATTTTTTTAAAGCATATTCTCAAATTCTCAAATTCAGATTTATGATGTTAATTTCATACGGAATGTCCTGCTGTCTGTGTGTTTTCTTCTTAATATCTTACATGAACAATCTGTACATGAGAAGTACTAAAGCTGCATGTCATATACAGTATAAATGTTACTTACGATAAACGCAATATATAAGAAGCAAAAGAATTAAAAATGATAAAAGACTCTCACTCTACAACTTTTTTTTTAATACCAGGCCAGGCGAATGTGACTCCAAATAAAAGTGGTGTGTGTGTTTGCAGTTTAAATCAGAATCATCTGTGTCCTCTTACTGACCTTTTCCCGGGCCGTCCGTAGGAATCGCGTGAGCCGGTGTCCCGTTCTTCATGTCCTCCTGAGGGCCGTCGTCGAGGGTCACCTCAGCCATGGGGCACGCCACGTCCTCCCCAGAGCCGTATTGTCCGGAATTCATCATGTCCTGGTGCTCCATTTCAAGTTGGATTCAGTCTGTGAGGATGCAGCAGTGAAACGTAAATGATTCACTCATCCAAGACTCTTCTTGACCTCCACTGACCTCTTGATCACTGATTCAACAAGAGTCCTCATTACCATCCTCATGCAAGGTAAATAAACTATACACAATTTCCACCCAGAATGTTCCAATTTGCGTCTCTGGTTTCGAACTAGAGCTACAAAGTTAACAAATAGCATCATAGCCACCAGTTTAGCATCAGATGCTCACCTCAAAAGACACTGCAGCTCTATTTATACATAAACAGCTTCGTGTTCCCGTCATCTGCATCACCTCTAACTCAGAATTTCACCTTTAATCTGTCCTACCTTAGAGACCAGATACTGACTTTGAAATGCTTCTGGTATATTAAACACCAGACACAGTTAATAAACACAGAAGTGACTGAAAAAAGGGGAAGGAAAGGGTTTCCGGAGAGCTTCCTGTATGAAACCAGCACGCACGTGTGATGCTCTTATTGCTCGAGGAGTTCAGTAATGGACATACAGTATTTAGTGACTGTTGTCATAACATGAGCACGTTTTCGGTGTTTAACTTTGCCAAACTTTTATTTCCGCTTATTAACTGGTTTTGTAGTATGTCTTATGCAATTTACTTGAGGCAATTTACTCAAGTGCCCTTATAAGGGAAGTTGCTCAAAACACACGTCGAACTTGACCATGTTCAGGCAGTTAAAGTTTACACCTTGTTTGTGTTGCATAAGAAATTTCCTCTTCTCTAGAAACTGGTCCTCTATTGGCAACAGCGGTCACCTCAGCGGTCACCTCACACACAAACACACCCACACTTTCCCTTCCATTACTGTCCTAAGGCATAGTTCTAATCACAAAAACTGGAACTCTTTAGTAAATATTTCCAGAGAAACTGGACAACACAGACAAAAGCAAACGTTAACTCAATATATACTGTATAACCTAAAATTATGTAACTACACACACAAACTTTCCTATTGATATTTTTTTCAAGTAACTTTATTATTGCATTAGCACAAAAACCTTTTTGATTTCCAAACATTAGTATTTAAAGTTACAGAAAAATATTTGTAGCAGCACATTATATAAATTAGCACTTTTTAGAAAGAAAAAAAAAAAGTGGGGTGGGGGGGAAGCTGCTGGGTTCAACAGTGCAGCAGTAAATATCCTCACAAAAACTGTGTGTGGTTCTGCAGGATGCTTAGTAAAACTTTGTTATAAAACAGCACAAACTGTACCTGACACTAAAGGGTCTTGTTTGGTATTCAAAACCTGGGTTCAATTCCCCCCCAAACCCAGCCAATGGACACAATGCTTGTCCCAAGCACAGATCAAATGAAAAGTGGCATCTGGCGTAAAACCTGTGCCGAGGTGTGTGTGGATTGGATGGTTTGCTGTGGCAACCCCTTGACGGGAGCTGTCCAAAAACAACTAATGGGTCAACTTATATATACATTTTTTTTTTTTTTTTTTACATTTTCTATATATTTACTTTTTAATATATATAAGTACAAATACTGCTGTATATTTTATATAAACCAAAAAGGAGAAAAAATCATCTGGAAGTGTTTAAATAAAATATAAATTTAGACTAATGTAATTTTTTTTAAAAACAAGGACGTATGTATAAGAATGAATGCTAGACATATCAAAGGCAAATAAGTTGGATAATATCTAAACAGTATATGACTGGATATACACCAATAAGTCATAGCAGTAAAAACACTGAGCGCTAAAGTCAATAATACTGATTCTCTATGACAATGACAATGTCATGGGGAAGGAAATATGAGGCAACAAGTGAAACGGTTCTTGAAATTGAAGTGGGATGAATTTACTAAAAAGTGTTCCAAGGTAGGGCAAAAGGGTCACCCAGAGTCAATCGAGGTGGAGAAAGCAAGCTAGCCGATCTGTTCTGATCCCATTAATCACGTTTTCATCTGCTGTACATCTTGTGGAAGCCTGGGTGTGGGTAAGTCATCGCATCATCGCACCAGGATGCACAGTGTGGAAGAAGGCAGTGTGATTCTCAGGGTGATGTTCTGCTAGGAAACCTCAGGTCCTGTCACCCATGTACATTGTTATACACGCACCACCTACCCAAACGTGTTATACCCCTTCATGGAGGTGGTGGTCGATGGTGGCAGTGATTTTTCTCAGCAGTATAATGCGCCCTGACACACTGTAAACATGCTTCAGAAAAGGTTATGACTCCAAATTCTACACGACCCGATCTGATCGAGCGTCTGTAAGAAAAATAAGTGAAATCCACGGACGGCCTATGTCTCAACTTAAAGGATCTGCTGCTGATGGCATGGTGCAAGATACCACACACACCTTCAGAGGTCTCGTGGAGTCCTGATGGTTCAGAGCTGTTTTGGCTGCTCAACGCAGTTTGGTTGAACTACGCAGTACTTGGCAATATTCAAACAAAAAGCTTGTACATACTGTATCTACAGGATGTTGTTAGTCTTTCGGCACAGTCGCCACAGCCATTCAACACAACTACGTAGCACAGGTATGTACGCCAGATGCCCTTCCTGACAGCATGATATCAGTAAATATTTAACAATATCTAAGCTATTTAATATCACAGAGTATATAGTGTGCAATGTATCAAGTAACAAACCAGAAAAATCTTAGTAGATAGATAGATAGATAGATAGATAGATAGATAGATGAGATGCAGTACAACACAACACAAAAATCAACATAAGATCCATTAATCTTAGTCCCCACAGAATGCGATGTAATTGTGATACATGCTGTCATGTATAATGTATAGCGCACTAAACTACCATCTGCTGCTCATTAACCAATAATCAGCGTTCACTCGTAGACCTGCTGCGCTGTTGATGACTTCCTGAATTAGGAAGTCTTTTGCCGTTGCTGCTTTTACTGCCTCTATGCAAAACGTGGCCTTTAGAAGGGTGTGACCCTGAGACGTCTTTCTGCTTGTCCCTCACTCTATGTATTATATGTGCTGCTGTCTCTACGAGTCAGTGCGTATAACATGTCTTGTCATTTTTCTGCCAGCTTCCGATCACTTTTTGTGTGTCTCTGTGTGTGAATCTGCTTGTCCCCAACATGTCTTGCTTTAATCAGCTAATGCACTTTCAACTACAACCGTGGCATGTAAGAAATGAGTGTCACTACTGAACCAGACCGTAGTCTCGGTGGTCAGACTGGATCCCTTAAAGGACAGGATGTATTTCTTGGAGCAGTGGTGGATTAACAGGTAGGTTATAACAGTAGGGTTATCGGTCAGGGGTTTAAACCCCAGCACCACAAAGCTGCAACTTTTGGGCAGCTTCCTAACAAGCTGCTGGTTAAACTGTCTGCTAAAGGTATAAAGAACAGTTTTACCAACAAATAAATGTAATAACCTGTTTTATCAAACTGCTAGCGCATGGAATAAAGCCAGGACAAGTGATAGTGCTGTTATAAATCCAATCCAGTGCCTCAGTTATTCAGACGGATCCATGATTATCAGACTCAGTCAGCCATCTGTGCGCGATGCTCCGTGTTAGACAGCCACAGCCCTGTATCAAACCCCCAACACACACATTTATTTACTGAATATTCCCCGGATAAACCAGGCTGCATGTCAGACGGGGAGTGGAGATGGTCCAAATAGCAACCACGTCACCACCACTACCATTATTATCACTGTCGAACTGATCTGAAATCAGAATATCCGACACATGGGAGTTTTTCCTTGCCGCTGTCGCCGTCACCCTTGGCTTGCTCATCAGGGACAATCTCATTATCTCCCACATACACACTTCCATAAATTTTCTTTTCATTTTGTGAAGCTGCTTTGAGACAATTAGCATTGTTAAAAGCGCTATAGAAATAAAATTGAATTGAATTGAAAAAAAAAAAACATGCCTAGCTAAAAAGTGTTGAATACGGAAGGTATCCTTTTTTATCAAATGTTATCTAGATCATTTTTACGTCACTGTCTTTGTGCGGGTTTCCTCTGGGTTCTCTAGTTTCTTCGCAACTCCCAAAAACCATGCCTGTGTGTGGACAATCTACTAATATCCGTAGATGTGACTGTGTGTATGCTACACAGTGTCTAATCTAGGGTGTATTCAGATGCTGGGATAGGCTCTAGATCCACCTTGACCGTGATGGGGATAAAGCTCTTATTGAATAAGAATAAATGAATGAATGAATGAAGGAAATAAAGAAGGACGACTACAATTCTGGGCGTCACAGTTGTTTAGTGGTTAGCACCATCGCCTGGATCCTCCAGGGGCCAGGTTTAATTCCAGGCCAGGTTCGATTCCCTCCTCTGTGTGCGTGGAGTTTGAATGTTCTCCCTTCGGTGCTTGGTGGGTTTCCTCCGGATACTCCGATTTCCTCCCACAGTCCAAAGACATGCAGATTAGGCTAATTGTGTGTGAATGAGTTTGTGTACTCTGAAATGGATTGGCACCCTGTCCTGGGTGTTCCTCGCCTCGTGCCCTAAGTCTCCTGCGATGGGCTTCAAGCCCCCTGCAACCCTGTATACAGGATAAAGCGCTATAGATGATGAGTGAGTGATTATATTTCTAGGAATAAAATTGCTTTTTAGTCGCATTCACTAATAATGATTGAATATTAAATGATTGATTAATAAATTTTTGCCAACATTGGCTTTCTGGCAAGCGGATGCAATGACGCTGGCCCTTTAAGAGGTGCCGTCTGTCTGCAGGTCGTCCGCCAGCCTCTTCTCTTTGTGCTGAACAGAAAGGACTGATGAAAAGGATGAAAAAAAAATGCATAGACTGCTGATATATGGCGAATAATCCTGCACTGATTTTCCAAGTCAGATGCTTACGAACATTTATATTTTATGAACCGGGAGATTTTCTGTTATGGATTCAGACACAGTGACTCACAAGGAAGGGTGTGGACAAAGGTTTGGAGAGAGAGAGAGAGAGAGACACAGGATGGGGAAAAAAAAGGAAGAAGTGGGAAGGATCTACATGGCTCGAAGCCGGTGACCGAAACAGCCTCCTCCCTGATTCATCAATATTTTGAACAGACATCACTGCAGCAATGAAGAAAGAAAGAGATAGAGAGAGACAGAGAGAGAGAGAGACAGAGAGAGAGAGACAGAGAGAGAGAGAGAGAGAGAAGGTGACTGAAACAGGGTGGAGGTGTTACACCAGTAATACACGGGAACAGCTGGACCTTGTATCCAGGCAAGGAGGAAGTGCTGGGAAGGAAAAAAAAAAAAAGCGAGAGAGGATGGAAGGAATGTGTGAAGGGAGGCATGTGGGGGAGGAGGGAAGCGAGTGATCAATAGAGACAAAGAAAACACTGAGGTAAAAGAATTCAGGCGCTGAGAGAGAGAGAGAGAGAGCAGAATGACAGAGCAAATTTCAGGAGGAAGAGACAGAGGCAGAGGCGACACACAGCGAAGAACGAATCAGACTAAAGCTGTGAAATCTCATCGCTTTTTTTAAAGACGGCGACTCGTTACACTGTATGAGATCCAAATTGTACAACATACAGTAAGTAGTGTGAGAGGAAGTGAAGATCCTGTAGAGATGAACCTGCAACTGAATAAAATAATTTTTAAAAAATGATGTCATGCTTACATCGTCTGTCAGGACACGGAGTCGCTTAAGCACAAACAGGCCTTTAAAATGAGACCTTTAAAATGTATTTATTTATTTATTTTCTGTATTAATGAACATAAATTTGTTATACTTACACACTTTTCATATTGGAAAGAAAAACAAAACAAAACAGAAAATCGATTATCTGCACTAGTGTTATTTAAAGTGATGGATAAATACATTCTGTACTGTGTGCGTGTGTGTGTGTGTGTGTGTGTGTGTGTGTGTGTGTGTGTGTGTGTGTGTGTGTGTGTGTGTGTGTGTGTGTGTGTGTGTGTGTGTGTGTGTGTGTGTGTGTGTGGTGAGTGCACTCTTACAGCTCTCACTCCACCAGTGCCTGCCCTTTCTATGCCTATTCAATCAGAAAAATGACCATCTGTCCAGCCTTGTCCAGGGTTGAATGTGTGTACACACCAGGGGGAGTCTAACAGGTTACCTGCATGGGGATGTATTCACTATATTTACCCGAACATGCACCAGCATACAGGAATATGAGCTGTCTGTTGACTTCTCAGTGAAATCAATGATAGCTTCAGAATTATCCAGGAAAAACAAGAAAGTTTTTGTGATTGTTTTTTTTTTTAATTTGGTCTGTCTGTTTGTCTGTCTGTTTGTGCACGCATCACGTAAAAACTACTGCACAAATTTCATAGGTGTATTTGCCCGAGCTTGAGATAAAATATAGGCTTTTGTTTCATCGCAATCAGCCCACGGGAAGAGAAGATATGCTACTTTAAATGTGAAATGACCTTATCATTAAAAATATATATTAGTTCATCGTGCTTATGAGTGTGAAACTAAATCTACTGAATAAACGCTATCTCACACTTCACGGTAAGTTTTTAGTCCCTTCCAAAATTCAACAGTTCAACAGTGTTGTGCTGTTGACCTTTCTTAGCCCTAAAATACTGATCGTGATGTCGAATATCGCAATGTTATGGAACAGGCTTAGGGTAATACTTCATAATTACAGTTAGCCCTGCTACGTCATTTCACAATCCTAAAAATCTTTCACTTGGGTTCCCAAGCCCTAGCCTGTGCACAATTAACCAATTCAATTAAGTAAATAAAATTCAGGATCGATACAACTGTTTAGTTATGAACTTAAAATGGAATAATTCCTTTACTATAAGCTTTAGCAGTGATTAAAATATTAAAATACAAGAAATATTTTTAAAAATACAAACGGCTTGCTGCAAAAACTCATTGTCACTTCTTCTTTGGTGTTTAATCACAGTTTTTTGCAATACTGCCACCTACTGGACTGGAGTATGGAGAAAAAGATTATCAGGGAAAAAATTATCGCTTTGTATGAAACATGACATTCAAACAAAAACAACACAAGTAACATTTTAGTGTTTTATTAGATATTTTTAGTGTTAGACAATAAAAGTTAGTGCTACTGAATCGAATCGGAAATCGCAATGCCCCCAAAATCGATTTGATTGTAATCAACAGCTCTAGCTCTCAGACTACGTGAGCACTAGCTAATCACATTGTAACACTATGCTGTCTTTAGCACTGCCACTTTTACAGTTCTCACGTTCTTATTACGAGAACATTTTATAATCCGAACATAACGTGGCTGTGCGATGATAACGTAATATATTTGGTTTTATACAGCTGAGCTCTGACTTGAGGCTACGTGAGTAACAGAAATTGGTATTATTCTGATTGCTGAGTGCTGATGACTGAGCAAATCTTCCTCGCGGCCCAACAGACAGACTGCTTACATAATCAAACCCCTGCGTGCTGGTGCTGAAATGTCATGGAGACATTTGTGGAGCTCAAACACCATCAACACAAATAAATCCAGCTCGCCGGCACTGGATTAACCAGAACACAGTCACCGAAACACAAAGAGCAGGTGCAGGTGTAACACAATAACATGCGAAGTAAGAACAGGCTCGGCAGCTGGTCACATGACTACTGTTTAACTGAGCAGAATGTATTATCTGCCATGTGTTTCTCTTTATCTGTGTGTGTGTCTCAGTCTGTCTGTCTGTCCCCCCAACATACATCTCACTCGTAGGTGTGACACAATAAACTAGGTCGGAACCAGAGAGCATCAACAACTGCTCTAACTTCATTCCCTTTGTCTCTCTATCGTCTACACTTTTTTTCAAATCCATTTCCAGTTTCTCATAATACAATAAAACACCCGTGCACCACGTCAGATAAAAACCAAGCTTACGAAACCGTGAACTGTTCCAGTTACTGTAACACAAACACCCTTTTTCTCACCTGTCTTTCCCCCATCACACTTTTTCTTTTCTATATCTCTTGTTCTCATTGTATCATTATTTCTCTTTTTATTTTTTTTATATTTCACATAAATGTAAATGTGTTTTTTTTCTCTGTGCCTATCTCATGTTTTCTCCCTTTTCTCTTTCATTTTTCCTCTGTATCTCTCCCTTTCTTCCTGCCTTCTTTTTCCTTTGAATGTCTCTATTTTATCCTTTTCCTTCTCTTTTTCGTCTCACCTCTTGGTTCTCCTCTGGATGTCTCTTTTAGTCTCTTTTCTCCTTGGAATGTATATTTTAGTCTATCTTTTCTCCTCTGTATGTCTCTGTTTTATGTTTTTTTCATTTACTTTACAATCTGTGTCTTATTATATATCATTATAGATATTTTTTTTCTTTTAATCATTTCCACTACTGTATGTCTCTCATTGTTTTTTTATTATCTTTCTTTCTTGTGTTTCCTCATTTTACACTCAGTAAAAGACTGTGGTAAGTAAAAGACTCATCTCATACATGAGTGCAATGGTTTTGCTTTAAAGAGATAAATCGCCTAGTTTACAGTGCAGGTTGGATACTCGGGTTTGACCTTGCAGTATTACACACACACAGACATGTCCCTTACTCCCACAGCGTGCGTATGTGTGTGTGTGTGTGTGTGTGTGTGTGTGTCTGATGTCTCCTCCATCTGTGTGTCCTGCTGAAACGGGTCCAGACTCCCAGCATGCTTACACCTAACACCTTGATACAGATAATGCGCTGTGCGTCTTTAAACGTTGAAACTAAATGTGTCTGTCAGTGATGAATTACCTGATATGAAGAACAAAACATAAGGACTAAAAACACTAGAATTGTTTTCTAAAACACTACTGTTGTTATGGTTCCCGCCTATCTTTTGATGTCACTTTGAATTAAAACTATCCACTGTGCTGCAACCTACAAAAAAAAAAAAAAAAAACTTGTTGTCATGGTTACACATAGATTTGGTGCAATGTTTAATGTTTTTTTTTTCTACAATAGCAGAATCCCTATATAGGAGAATCACTTGAAACCTACCTTAATATCAATTGCTAGTTAAGCTAGCTACATTAGTTATGATAAACACCACTAATGAGGAATGAATGGCCAAAAAAAAAAAAACAGCGGAAATGCCCTCTAGGCTGAACCCTGTGCTATATAAAACATCATAAGATGTCCACTTGGTGCCCACTTACAGCAGAAAAGCGTGGTGAAGTTCCCTAATGGCTGCCATTCAAATGAAAAAGCAGCAAGATTAAATGTCCTCCAGGGTGCTTGTTGCATACTAGGAAATGTGATAAAATGCTCTTTAGGTGAGATGCAACATCTTGCTGGAACCCCTACCTGTAATGGGGGGGGGGGTTGTTCTACATGCAAGAAAAAGAGATGAATGCTCCTCTAAATGCTTCTACATAAATGAACATTTGAAGCAGTGGTCTTTACATTTGAGAGAACATGATAATGTGCCCTAATGGGGGGTCATTTTAGTAAAGAAAACTAGAGATGCGGTATCCTTTAGACTTCCCTGTTGTGTGACGAATCATGGTGAAGTGCTCCAATGGCAGCCCTTCAAATAATAATAAGAAAAGGAAAAAGGGCCCACTAGGGTGCTCTTCCAATGAGATGCAGTGATCTAAGGGACAAAGTGAGGACATGAAAGTGGTCCAAGTGAAGAGAAATGGACAGTCTAGGGTGCGTATACAGCAGAACTCCAGGTGCATTTACTACATGTAGGAGGTTGTTTACCTAGTTTTAGTCCATGCCCCTCAGACTGCCACCTGCTAGTTTTAAAGATACAAATAAGGATATTAGTATAGACATATAAATATCATATATCTCTAAATAAGTATATTATGATAGAAATTCATAATATTCAAAAGTCTCTTGGAATTACATCTTTTCTCAAGCGTGTGTTTCCACTTTGACTGATATCCCATTCAGATGCCTTAATCCCTGGATTCTCCTTTCCTGTTTCACTTTCCTCAAAGCTGTCTCCGCGAGTACAAACGTCAATAAAACTGTCAGACCATAACTATGAAACTGTTCAAGATGCGGTCCGTGCAGATTTATTAACTCAGCCACTAAAATCAGAGGATCGATATTTATCCCTCACCATCACTTCTAGTACATCGCCATGGGAGCTGTCTATTGTCTCCCCTGCTCCTCCTGTAAGAGCTACTTTCTGTTAGCATCGTTAGTTGCTATGGCAGCAATGAACCTGGGGGAAACAATCCTCACACAAAATTTTATTAGCACTTAAATTATTAAAAATGACTACAGCTTCAGTGGTTTGTACACTTGGCAGTGTTGCCTAATTGTGACCTTATTAATTCACTCGGCATAGAAACAAATAACCTTGTCGTTGTGACTGACGATAAATTTACATTTCAAATTTGAATTTAAATGCAGGTTTGTGAACGAGATTAACTTGGTAACCTTGATAAGGATTAACTAAAAATGTCCTTATCACAATCAAGCGATTTATATTCATTTTGTTTTCTTACGTGTACCTAACTTGGATACTGAGAAATACATAATTTAACAAATAGTTTCATCCATCCATCCATCTATTTTCTTCCACTTATCTGGGTCCATGCCATGGGAAAAGAAGAGAAAACAGAGATGCACAGACCTCTCTCTCCCTATCTACCTTCTCAAGCTCTGCCACTGGAATGCCCACACACTCCAAGGTCAGATGAGATATATAATCTCTCCGTCTAGTGCTTGGACTGTCCTGTGTTGTTCTCCCTGTTGGACATGCCCAAAACACCTCTCCAGGGACTCATCCAGGAGGCATTCCAGACGGATGCCCAAACTACCTTAACTGACTCCTTTTGTTGTGGAGGAGCATTAACTCATTATTAAGCTCGACCTAAATGTATCAGCCTTGCAAAGGAAGTTTACTCCCACCGCTTGTATCCACAACCAAGATTGTGCAAGATTTTCACCCTAACCTTTTTTTTTTCACAAACACAACCTGTGTCGACATTACTGCCTGACTCTGTCCTGATTTGTCTCTCAATCTCTCACTCAACTCTACCCTCAGTTTTGACCAATTTCCCAAGAGAATTAAACTCCTCTGCTTGAGACAGTATCTCATTCCCCTCCTGAAGCGAAGAATCCACCCTTTTCTGGCTGAAACCCATTGACATAGCCTTGAAAGGGGCTAAATCTCATTGTGTTTGTTTTAAATTCAGCTGAAAATCACAGCACACTGGACACCGACCGTCATGTTGCTATGCCTAGAAACTGTCACATTGCAGCCCCGGCTGAACATGTATGTCACTCCACCGGGAACAAGTCTGACTAGATGATGATAGAAACCAGACTCTAACTCGGCCTGTTTGTGCAAACTCTCATCAGCTCTCAATGATTCTTTTGAGGATAAAGGGCTGGGTCATTGTTCCACAGCCATGATGGAATTTGCATTGATCCTACTAACATCTAGACATCCAGTACCTTGGCATAGGCTTTTTCAGGGAAGCTGAGCAGTGTGTTCCACCAAATTACACCCTCTGATCCCCTTTCTTAAATACCTGGACCACCAGCCCAGTCTTTCAATGCTGGTGCAATGTCCCTGACCTCCAAGCAACATGGTGTATCAGTCAAGATTGCACAATATGATCAAGAGACTTTAGGAACTCAGGAAAAATCCAATTTAATGTATTATTTAACTGAGGTGATGGCCAAGTCCTCCTTTAAGGCCTCCAACTCTAATTTCCCAATGGAAGACATGTGCTTAGGATTCAAGAGGTACTACTTCCACTGTCCATTTCTTCAAAGACAAATTAAAATTACTTTCCATGGACTCACCAGACTCCTCCCATGCCCAGTTTTTTCTTCACAACTGCCAATGCCATGCTACACTTGGCCTGTGAGTATCTGTCAGCTGCTTCAGGAGTCCCACAGCTAAACATCAGTCCCAAAGCTCAAAAGAACCCTTGTTTCAGCCTGCCTGCCATGTTTTATTCCCGGTGGTGATCAGTTGTCAGCTCAGCTCCTCTCTTCACCCAAGTGTCCAAAACGGACACAAGTCCAATGATACAGCCAGACGATCCATCATCAACCTGGAGTCTAGGGTGGTCTGATAATAAACATAATTATGAACCCCCTTCTGGTCAAACATGGTAACTAATTATGGATAAGCAGTGATTAGCACAGACATCCCATGATAAAATATTACTCTGGTTTAGATTGGGCAGGTCGTTCTTCCCAATCACTTTAACTGTCATCACACGGGAGTGTTAAAATCTCCAGGTAGAACTACGAGGTCTCCTAAGACGGCAACTTCCAATACCTTATTCAAGGACTCCAAGTAGGCCAAATACTCTAAACCAAATTGCACAAACAACAGTTACAGTTTGTCCCCAAACACAATGTCAACATGGGGCTAACTCTCTTATTCAACTGAGTAATATACCTAATAAACCATTGTTGAACTGGTGGCTATGAGCTTGTCTGGAATGTGCCAGTCTGGGCTTCATGAGCTAGGTGCCGACCACCGGGCCCTCGCTGACCCACTGGCTACTAGTCCTGGCTTCAGGCCAGAGCCCAGATTACCTTATTATGGGCAAGATATATGGGTCCTTAATTATTTTTCTTTCATAATGATCTATGAAAATCTCTTGTTCTGGACCCTCACCAGGGACCAGGCTGCCTTAGGAAACGCCACCAGGGGATCTCTGCCACCAACAACATTCAGTAGCTCCTGGGATAAGTGGATCATCCACCACATTAAAAATGATGATTCATGAAAGAACTGTTCTTGTAAATTCTATCTATTCTGATGAAAATGATATTGTATTCTAGAACACCTTTCTTTTCTTCATGTTACCTAATTAGTAATTTGTTATGCCAATGATCGTGACAAAAAATAAATAAATTGGAAATTAGACTCCGATGTCATCTAGTGACTTGCAAAGACTTCTTTGAGCACACTTTATCTATTTTCCTCTGAAAAGTGGAACACTGAGGAGCATTTAAGTAGTCATCACAGTTATGTCTATGTGTAGTTGACCTCTGTGTACAGTATATGAAATTATTAGCACCTTGAACTTTCTATTACACCATGATGCACAGAGAACTTTTACAGCCACCGCAATAAGCATGAAGAAGAGAAAGGATTACCCAGAGAAAGCAATCTGTATGGCAATGTCTAACACGCAGCATGGTAAGTTAACTGAATTTAGCTTATCGACATGTGTTCTTTAAACACCGTGGATAACTGCATTATGTGGAGAGGAAATTAGGAAAGCTCCAAGCCAGAGCTTGGTTTTAGGAAGAAAAAAAAACTGCAAAGTTTAATCCACCCGAGTCTCAAAGAATACCAAATTAATCTCAACCATATTACTGCATATTGTTAACCACATCATCTTCATTCTAAACTTTTTTTTGCAGACACTATGAAGTCAATTGTTTATATTAATTATAAAAATTGCTGATTTAGAGAAGACAGAAAATCTAGCAATTATCATATTTTCTTGATATCCAAACTAAGCCGGAGGTTCATACAAAGATGGGGCTAAACAACTGACGACCTACAGGTCCATGAGACCGACTAGACTGGGATGAGAAACGTGAAGACCTAGCGTTGCAACCCGGCTCTGTATCTTTCGAGGGCAGTGGTGGCTCAGTGGGCTAAGGCACTGAGTTACTGATCGGAAGATCGGCGGTTCGATTCCCAGCTCAGTTGCCATTGTTGGGCCCTTGAGCGAGGCCCTTAACCCTAACTGCTCCAGGGGTGCTGTACCATGGCTGACCCTGCGCTCTGACCCCTGTTACGCTGGGATATGCGAAGAAGGAATTTCACTGTGCTGTAATGTATATGTGACAAAATAAAGGCTTTACTTTACTTTAAATAATTACTTAATCAACTGCGGTTAAACTGTTTCTCCCCGAAACAGGTTATGTTTATTTAGAACATACAGTATGAGAGGCTCTGAGGAACTTTGTGAAGCTCCTTCATGAAACTGGTAAAGAAATACTCAGCAATACTGGTAAGAAATGAACATATTTACACATTTAGATTTAATTTAGATTTGAGAGCTAATGTTGAGTTGTTCTTCTCCACAATTCCATAAGCATGGTAATTCACAATGCTTAGTTATTAGTTTCAAGTTAAAAATAAAGACAAATTTAAGAAGGTGAACATGTGTATACAACACATCATGATGATCGATAGATAATCCCTCAAACTGCTGTAAAAGATGTTGGCCACGTCCCAAAACCGCACAACACTGGACTAAAGAGTATGTCGATACAGCAGGTCATCATTTATGTAGTCAATTCTTTATATTCAAAAGTGCACCAAGTATGGTGCTTTAGACGATGACAATCAGTATGTGTGAAGTTTAAGCCATACCTAACTTCTATATTTACAAAAGAAACATTTTCTCAGCACAAATTAAAAATGACCTCCAGATCTAAAATGTTACTTCATCCAAAGCAGCACACAATACACGGATTGAGTAATAATACATAGCGTAGTGCTCTATGTCTCCATATACACGGATGACACCTAATATATGATAGTTTGTCACCAACATGGCTAGTTACCATGGTGATGTCCCAGCCCACTCGTTACTAACAATTATGTCATCGTAATTCACCAGCACTCTCCAGTCAAAGGTGTCCGGAAGCATTTATTCGTTATTTTCCTTGATGCAGAAATATCATATCTTGATACACAAGCATGTTTCTGTGATGCACAGATGTCTATTAGAGATGGGGGTAAAATTGATTCAGTTATGAATTGCAATTCTTTTGTGTGGCGATTCCAGATCAACTCCAGAATCGATAAAAAAAAACAACAACTTTATAATAGTCATGCACCGGAAAATCAGCCAGGGACCAGAATTGACTGTATTTCAGTTTGATTGGCCAATCAGCCTCAGATATAAAGGATTCTGTACTCAGCGAAGTAGCTTCCGAGTGGTGCAACAGAAACGCATTTTTAAGGCCTTACGTTGGCAAAAATTGCCCCGTTAAAAGCCTCCGATCGACCCTTTTCTCCAAACTGAGTGGATTAGTCTCAAACTCACTCATTACACTCACAAGTTTCAAGTCACCGTGAGCGCTAATTAGTCGAAAATCATGTGCGTTAGAAGCCGCAAGCATCCACATGCTCACTGTCAAGTTGAGCTTTGAGACTTGCGAGGCAAAAAGGCCTCCGAGGTAAAACTTAACCATTTCTTTATAATCCTACAGGTGGCGCACTTTGAAATATTTATACATTACCATGATATCCTGTGTGGTAGGAGTGAATTATTTGCTAAGTTCATTTAGAAATAATAATTATGGTGGATGACAGAGTTACGTGCTGCTAATAAAATGTAATAAAATTTAATTTAAATTTAAATGTTTACTCGTTTGAATTGTTAATTTTTTTAAGTGAGAAAACTAATGTTATAAGGAACAGGTTGCATTTAATTACCCATGAAAATTTTTTAAAGGTTTAAAATTGTAACAAAATCTGGGAAAAATGTAACTTTGAATCAGGATAATTATAAAGTCCTGATACTTATAGCATCTCAATTTGCTGATACGATATCATCATGATACCCCGATGTGAAATCGTATCCTGATAGCATTGTATCGGATAGTGACTGATGATTCCCATACCTAGGGTCTATAATACGTTGCATTAAAAAAAGGAGAGATTTTATGCCCCCGAGTGGTGTACTTTGCGTACTCGCCCTTTCATCCAGAGATCTCTAGTTTGAATGTTGCTGTAGCCTCGCGCAGCTGGGGGCCTGGAGAGAGCTGATTGGCCGAGCTCTCTCAGTGGGGTGGGATGAGAGGCACTTAGTGCACTCACATTAATCACGGCTCTACACACGTCTGTGAGCTCATAGTGAGCCGATAGTGTTGTCCTCCAAGTGTGTTACACAGCCCCCAACGGTGAGAAAGCAAGCATTTCGAAAAGATGCGGTCAGTTAGTGTGGAGTCTATTACCCTATATTACCCTTTTCTATAAAAGAGCTTAGAAATATTTGCCCATAATTTATCATGACATCAATCATTATCCATCATTATCCAGCTACATCCTATCGTCAAGAGTCTGAGAAAATAAAATGTTGTGTTCTCTCAGGATAGAAGTGATGATGTCGCTCTCTCTCTTTTCTCTGTCAATCACAGAAAGACTAATGGGGTCGTGTATGCAGGAGAGGGCGAATAGTGTTTAAAACGGACGTGAGGCTGCAGGAAAAGATGCGGTGGCTTCACGTGTCTCAGTGGGAGCACGTTTAGCAGAGTAGAGTCAGAGGAGAAAATGAAAAAGGTGTATACTGAAACTACTGTCGTAATGTCACGCACTGTGAAGGCTTTGGGAGGGGCAGAAACGATTTTTTTTTTCTTACTTTATCTTGTCTTGTAAATCAAACCTTCACATTCGGATGAAAAAACCATACAGACCCACCCATGTGGTAGTAGGGTCCCTATGTAAGAGAATGCAGCGTTCAGGACCCAGCCAGAGGAATGGGCGTGGAGGTGGAGGAAGTGACAAAGATGCCGACATGCTCTCATCTTCACAGCCCTGATTTTTCACCCAACTCCCATATTTTCTTTCTATTTGAATTACTCTAATAGAAATCATGTAATTATTGACAGTAAATAAGTAAAAAAATATATAAATGTCGCGTTTTTATGGCGTCGAGCTCGAAAACAGGGCGCGAGCAACGGGTGCGCGCGCGAGCGTGTGCGCGCACGCGCCACCGCCGAGCCGCCTCGTGGAGAGCGCGCGCACCGCGCAAGAGGGAGGGTGTGTCCGTTGGAGGAGAAAAAATAAATAAATAAAAATTAAATATTATTTTTCCCTCTACACAAACCTGCTGAATCATCTCTAAAAGTCAAAATGTACGAATATGTATCAGAATTACTGTATGTTATAAGGAAGCTTAAAATAAAAAGAAGAGGGGAAATATGTTTGTTTAGCTTTAAAGCTAACCCAGCAAGCACAAAGCACAGCGCGTGCAATAACCGTTAACGTTTAAATTAAGCTAGTTGGAGATGTTTTATAAATTAATTAATATAGGTAATTATACGTGAAATATAACATATATAAATATATGTGAAAGTGACAGGGCAGGTTACACCTGCTCAGGGTGATCTAATCTATAATGACATTTCCTGGATTTAAAAAAAAAAAAAAATTACGTTAAAAAAAAGAAGAATGTCAGACACTAACCTGATAAGAAGAATAAAAGCAAAGCGATCGCTCACAGACTTCTCGATGACGATAAAACTTACAGCGTTAACGTTTCAGCATTACAACAACCGGCAGCCGCAGCATCAGCACCACCGACAGCCCCGTTATACCGAGGGCGCGAGAGAGAAAGCGCGAGAGAAAGAGAGCGGCTCGCGCCCAAACCTGTCCACGTGCACTGATTAGGCGCACTGCATAGGGAGTGACGTCATAGGGTTCTAGAAGCGCTGAAGTGCGCACTATGGTTCACCAGGAACTGCGTTTGAGATACATCTCTTTTATTTCTCTGAACCAGGAGACTTGACGTGGAACAAAAGCTGGAAATAAAAATAAAACGTCTTGTTTATTTTCAAAGTGCATTTGAAATAATAATACTAATAATAAAAACAAGAATAATAATAATGCTGCTTCTTCTTGCTAATGTCATCATGCACCTGCAGGTTTTCTTTATCAAATTTCAAATTTGGGATTTAAAAAAATGTAAATGTATTCAAACTACCGATTTATATTTTATTTTAAAAGTCAATCTCTATCATATCTTTTTAAATACCATCTAGTACGATGTTGATGGCTCAACATTTAGAGAAGTAACCAGAACCAGCCCATCCTCTACCCCCGCTCTCTCTCTCTTTCTCTATCTCCCTCACACACACACACATACAGCAACGCAAATCATTCCACTCACAGCAAATAATCTGAGTCAGTGTTTTTTTGTCACCTGTAGATGCCAATACTTAAACCTTTGCAGTGTCGCATGATTTAAAAGATGTTGAACTCACCTTCGCGACACACACACACGTGCACACACACACACACGCGTACGCGCGGTTATTGTCTGTCCAACTGCAGCAGTGTGCGTTGATCAACTGAAATGCACTTCCTCTTTTGGCCTGAGGAGGATGAGGGCGCTAAAAGGTCTGAATTATAACTGAGTGCAGTTCCTCCTCTGAGCAGAGAACTCTAGGGGCGCTATACTGACTGGATTACAACAGAATGCAGTTCGGGATTAAGTCTTGGAGGGGGTGCTAAAAAGACTGAGTACATGTTCACCCAGTTCTAATCAGCATTGCTCTAGTAGACACATTAAATCTCAGTGCATTTTAGCCATCATTTGTTTTGCTGTTTTTTGTTGTTGTTGTTGTTGTTGTTATTAATTTTAAACACATATAGGGTTCAGGATTGTACAGTATACTGCAGAGTGACACGTTCTTTTTCTTAGCATAACCTAAGCAATATGATGAACTGAATTTTATTTCATCTGAACCAACTATACAGACATGACTAAGCAAAAAAAAAAAAAAAAATGTTTCGCACAGCCAAAGAAATAGCACAGATCCACATGGTCACATGTTTTTATAGTTGATTTCAGTAGTAATAACTTTTGTTCTACCTGGTTCTATATCCGAAAAACCCACATGCACTGTTTGATGTCTGAAGCCTCTCCGTTATCACACACCAGCAAGGCTTCCATTTAAGCACATACACACACACACATAATTTTTTTCTCGTCATTGACCTATTGCTGGCACAGATGTCCGCAACTTGAATTTAAAGTATAAGCTATAGTATAAGCTAAGCACGACAGAGACTGAAAATATTTTACAAAATATAAACTGTGAAGCAAACGTACACAGACTACATTGTACAATTTCTGTGAATCATTTATTTAAGACATCAAGAACATAACATATATAGTTAAAAAATGGTGTGGCAAAAATCCATTTGTATGGATAGATTTTTTCTTCAATGTTTGTGGGGTCCAGACACTGCAGAGACTGAAAAATCCTGAAAGAGAGACAAAATTGTTTAAGGTTTCTTTATTTTTATCCGATACATGCGTTTTATAGACAATCAATGCAAAGGCACTGTAACTCCAGTGACTCACCTCTGATGTTCAATTTATCCTGACATGATGTATTTAACAAACGCTATAAGAAAAGAACCAGACAGAGATTTTAAATCAATTCTGAATGTATTCTCCTCCAAAACCCAATATATAGTTTAAAAGGAAAAAAAAAGAAAATATAATTTTTTTTTATATCAAGTTTTCTGTGAAGAAAAAGTTTTCAGTGTCAGTGGTAAAGCTGTAGTGTTCTCTTAAGTTTATGGGACAGGTAATGATTAAAACGCTGATGTTACCTTCATAATTGATACAGCCATTAGAGTCCTCTTGTCCTGCCAACACTTGTTCAACCTCCTTTTCTGTCATTTTCTCGCCTACAAGATTAACCCAGACTCAGTTAGGGTATTTCACTTCATCACAGCATTCACACCAACTACAAACCTTTTGATAAATCGGCATATGGTTGTCTAGAGTAAAGGATTTCAGTCATCCAAAATAATGTTAAAGAATTGATATGGAGTTGGCTCGTGATAATGCTCATAATTATATTTGCAGAAATTTCATAGGAATGATACCAATCTGTGTTAAAATAAAAACAAGCAAGAGTACACAGAATAAAAGCATCAGCCAAACGAACATGTAAATGTAATTGTAATTTATTTACCTAATGTTTGTAGCACAAGGCGAAGCTCTGCTCCCATTATGGTGCCATTTCCTTCTTTGTCAAAAACCCGCAAACCTTCCACAAAGTCCTCAAATGTGCCACGGTCCTTTGACTTGGACACATGCTGAAACATGGGCAGGAAGGTCTCAAAGTCCATGAGCTTGGTGTTCAGTTCTGAAGATCAGATGACGATTATGAACTTTAAATACTGTACAAGACACTAAATTGGATTTGAATGCTGGATTAAACAGGCAATTCAGGCAATCATTATCTAGATAAAAGAATAGCAACATTGCAGTGGTTTTAAACCTCTGACCTTCAGGTTTGGGTTTGCCCAGCACCCTCATGACCTCAGCGTTGGTAGGGTTTTGCCCCAAAGCTCTCATCACATCTCCACACTGAGCATAAGAGATCTTCATGTCTCCATTTGGTGTTCTATCAAACAGCATAAAGGCCTCTTTAAATTCTGTTAGGGCAGAGAATAACCCCATTATAAAAAGGTACAGAAGTTATAAAAAAGACATTATTTCGTCCATATTGGACCATATGAGGTCAACCAAATGGTACATATTTTATGATGTCCTCATTAGGACAGGATGACGTGATGAAATATCATTACAGCAATATATTGGTTTCATTTTTTTTCAGGAAATGTGGACATGATCAGATAATACAGATAGTTAATAAATATATATGTTTAGTAAATATTTAATAATCTTTAATAATAAAAATACTTTACTGTTACCAATAACACAGTACTTATATCAAATATTCTGCTTTAAGTCTTATGAAATCACAGATTATTTGGTCAAAAGTTTAAAATATATTATTTTAGAATAGTGAACCACAAATACATAAATAAATGACCTTACCTTCAATCTGATCTGCGGTGAACTCAATCTAAGAAGAGAGGCAACAAATATTGACATTCCACTTACTGTATAAAGCACCTGACCATCCCACTCCACTCTACACCATATCACACCACACCACCTACAATACTGTAGGTTACTATTGGCTTTTCTCTCGTGTGCCCCCTGTGGATTATTTGGTCATCAAAGCTATTGTTTTTGCAGTGGTGTTTTTTTTTTAATGCATTTTAATTTTATTACATTTTGTAGTTGATAATTCCACTGGATCCATCTTGTCTACAGGTTAGTTTGACATGTGACATCTTCCAAATATATACAGGTAAATTATTCCAGGTGTAAATGTGTGTGTGCATGGTGCAATTGACTGGTGTCCCATCTAGGTTGTATTCCTGCCTCACCACCATAATCTGTGTCTCCAATATAGATTTTGCATCCACCAAACCCTGAGAAAAGTTAAGTTCTTTCTGAAGGTGAACAATTGAAATTCTTGCGATTGATAATTACATGGAGAAGGCTTATTAAATTTAAAATGATTTATAAAGCATCCTAAATTTAACTCAAAATAGTTTTTTGTTTTCTGGAATTATTCCAGCACACCCATTTACCATCCAAAGTGCCATAAAGAAACCTATTCTTGAAGACAAGACCATAAGTATGGAGTGTGATGTCAAGTTGCCTGACATTTTCACATTCATTCTGCTAACCTTTATAGTTATTTTTTTTAACCTGTTGACTTTTGTCCTTTTTCTAAACCATTGCCAGTAACTATGGAACCTCTTTTTTTTCACCAGGTGGCAGCAGAAGTTACCATCATCCAGGATTTTAATGTTGGAATAACGCTTGTCGTGGTGATAAAGTAGACCTGGACTTTTAATTTTTAATGGCAGACACATTTATCAGAACTACTTTTATTTTGTCAACTTTTCCTCTAAAGTACACCTTAAGCATTCAATGTAGAGTAAAACACTATACACTTTCCTTAACACTTTCCCTGTTTTCCCTAAAAGAAAGGATTCAGGAAAAAGCCAAAAACATTACTTATCCAAGGAAGCGTGTGGATGAAAGAGTTGCACACTACAAGTGAAGCATGGAGCTTTGCAGTTGAGGTTTACCAGAGCAAAAGTGGGTTTCTAACCACCACTGGCATTTGAATTCACAACCAATCTGGTTACTGGCACACGAACCCTAAGTAACCCATAAGCTTCAAACAAAGAAAGGACCACCCAGACTTGTACCAAATGGTACCCAACTGTCCACACTCTAATCAACAGTGCTACAGATGCTCACCATATCCCTATTAAGAGGCAGCCTGTTCAAGGTCATTCCCGTATTTCCATCCAGCCATTACAAGATCTAAGTATAACAGACAACTGTTTCAAAACCCAAGGGGGAACACTGAATCTCCATCATTCTGCCACATCCCTGGAACCGTTCCTGGATTAGAAGCATGTTGGCATTCAACAACAGATCTCTAATGTAGAAAACACTAGTAGGAAATGAACATGTAATGGAGATACAGTGGGGGCACTGCATGAAATGATCACGAAGTTATTTTAGTCTTGGTTGATATGCTTCTCTCTGGAAATGTCCTGTGAATGAGCTGTTAGTATTGAAATAATAATGTATTAGAGCATATTCGTCCCTTTGAAGCCAAAACTGTTAGAGTTGCTATTTAGAAAATTGTTCAACATTTCCAGACTAAACTGATCTGAGAATTTAACAGCAAGGTGGTATAAAAGCCAACATACACTGATGACTATGATTAAACTACTAACAGAACTGCCATTAGGAAAAATGGGAGAAAAAAACACTAATAACTTCTACCTCATTTTGGAAAAGACACAATAGAGGCATAGAATTAAGTTCTATCTCCTTTTCTTAGTTTGTGTATAACACACCCATTATTAGTGAAATAATTATCTATAACATCTTAGTTACTCACTGCAATGCTCTTTGGGTTAAAATCAGGCTCCCTGGGCTTCTCTGGTTCAGTAACTGCGTTACTTGACTCCTTCTTGGGTTCAACCTTTTTTGGTGCCATAATAAAAGCAGTAAGAACTAAAGAATTAGAAGGAAGCTTTGAAATGAGGCAGAGAGAAATATCATCAAGTGGGTTTTATACCCCCATCTAGTTCCCTCAGGCTTAAACCGGAGGGACAGACCAAACATCTGAGACACCATCATGAACCATACAAGGTCTCGAGGCTAGAGCACTGAGTGACGAGGCTCCAGTATAATCGCACTCAGAGGACAGTGTCAGCATGTCCACACATTGTTCTCACTATGAGGACCATGGGTTAATGGCAGCGGTATTAGAGTTATTTTGTGGGATGGTGAGATGGTGAGTTAGGAAGACTGGAATAGGCATGTTTGAGGATTGACAACTTTTTGGGTTTATGGGATGGAAGTATAGTCCAAACATCTGCATAAAAAAAAGATTTAAAAAAATTATAATAATAATGGTTTTAACTAAATTATATGACATCACTCTTGAATTCTTGACTAGCAAGTACAGTAGGTGTTGATTAATTTTCTATTAACAGCAGTTCTGAACATACTGTAGATTTACGCAAAGGCAAATTCCAGGTTTATATCAATGAAATGAACTTAATATATTATATATTTTTAGTAAATACTAATCCAAGGACTTGTATGGCAAAGCCGAATCTTCTGTGAAAATATGTTTTATTCAACATTTCAACAAGAACTCGTCAGTGTCAGTGTGTTGTTACAGGTAAAGCTATAATTTGGAAAAGTCTTCAGGACAGTTTGTACTATACTATACTATACTATACTATACTATACTACACTATACTATACTATACTACACTATACTATACTATACTACACTATACTATACTATACTTCAGTTTATACTTTGCAGTTTCTGAGTAACACAACAAGCTTGTCTGAAGCTGATTTAATTTAAAGATGTTCTTACATGATTTATGACCAGAACTAGGTTGCGACATTAACCTAGAAATTACACACAATTTTTTTTTTAACATTGGCAGATTGCTGATGCATTAAAGGAATAAACAACTTCAGGAAGTGCTGTTATTGGAAATTGTGGGGTAGTCATCTTGTCATTGATTATTTTTCTGTAACAGTATGCCCTCAACTGAAATAAATTTTCTTCCTTTTTTTTGTTTACTCACTAAATTGTTATTTATATTGTCCTACATCATTTCTCATTTAAACTGCAATGTTAGACATCTTTTAATATTTGCTATTTAAAATTATTTTTACAATTATTATTAATATTAAAATTATTATTAAAATGATAAATATTGATTCTGACGATCCACACAAGTATGTTAAGGTCTCCTCTGGTTTTATTTAATCTGAACACAAGGATACAATCTAATATGAATTATATAAAATCTTAGAATTGTTTCTTTCTCTATGACTAAAAATAAATAAATATTTTTCACAACCCTATGGGAGATGACCCGTCCATTCACATCAGTGTTCTTTTTTAAGACCACAGTGTAGCTTTCTACAGCTGAACTGTCTAACAAGCTTGAGGAGGAATGTGTTCTGGGATCTGTTCTCATGGAGGAGAAGAGGACGGATGGACCACTGAGGAATTACACAAGATCTGAGAGTACAATTCTCAGTATAGTAAGATGCAATAAAGGAAGGAATGGCATTTATAGACAACATTAGACTTCATGCAAGAAGCGATACACAAACCAATTCTTTTCTTATTTTTGATTGTATAAACAAGTATTTTCATACTCATTCATTACGGGGATTCACTAGTGTTTTTCGTTTTTTTTTTTGCTCTTCTCTTAGGTAAGAGAATAATTTACAAATGACAAGACCACTCTTGCTTCATGCTTTAATCTTCCTTTAATTACAGATTACTTTCCCGCCAAATTGGATGCAACAGGAGTAACAAATTGGAGACAACTAGTAGAACCGTGGTAACACCTGGAAGAATTTGACTTCATAGTCACCATGATCTTATAGGCCCTGTCTACTACTGCTATGCCATGCACACCCTTGGGTTCAAGTTCACTGATTTGCCAATCAGGTATGTAGGAGAACCAACTTTTTGTAAAATCTTCCCACTACAAGGCTTTATCTAATTTCTCAGTTACAAGGGACTATTGAACCAACAGAAGGTATCCAAACTTATCGGTCTCCTCGTCAGGAAAACGTTCTTCTTTCAACTGATTTGTTGATATGTTCTAATGTGTTTCCAACCCTGCACCACAGGGCAAAGAAAATGCTTACTCACCCAAACCCAGCACAGATTAGCTGAAAACACTGAACCATCAGTGCAAGAGCCCACTCTTAAGGTTTCGTCAGGGTCTTAACTCAGAAATACTCAAGGAGATGTGTGCCGGAATGACAAGATGATTGATAGTCAGCTTGCTCACAGACCCTCATGTGGTCTAGAACATTGCCACCACTCCATGGCCAACACCGAACACACCAGCAGTTTTGAGGATATGCCACTAGACAGCACAAGGTGCTGACCAAAGAGAAGTCAGCTGCATGGACAGATTGTATTCCTATTGTGGCAAACCCCACCACTATGTTTACTTATTTGACCAAACCACATTAGAAGAATTTAACATTCTTCTGCTACCACTGCCTCACACTCTTCATATTCACACTGTTAATGTGGGATCCATTGGGGAAGGCATGATTGCACTCAGAACCAAAATCACCTTCTTATAAGTGGATAAATCACAACTGCATGGGGTTTCCATGGATGTGTCCATACAACCCTTAAAGAGATAACTTACTGTCCATCCAAATTATGTTAACAGTGGCTCCTCACACCACACCTCACGCTTACTTCAGCCACAGTTGAGTGCCTGCAATGTGTCACAGAGATCCCCAGTAAATACCACAATCTCAAGGATGTTTTCAAACAGACCAAGGTTCATTTTGCCTTAGAATCTGCTACAAATTTAACCCTAATGTGAATTTCTTTTCTGGCAGCACGGAGGTATAGTGGTTAGCGGCTAGTGGTCAGCGGTTAGTGGTCGCCTTGCACCTCCAGGGTCCTGGTTCAATTCCTGGCCAAGTTTGATTCCAGTGTCTGTGTGCATGGAGTTTGCATGTTCTCCTCGTGCTTGGTGGGTTTCCTCCCACAGTCCAAAGACCTGCAGATTAAGCTAATTGGCACTCCCAAATTGGCCGGAGTGTGTGTATGTGTCTACCCTGCGACAAATTGGCACCCTGTCCAGGGTGTACCCCACCTTGTAGAGCCTTGAGAGGAATCAGACTCAACAGAACCCATCCTCATTTGGGTGAAACAGAAAGCAGGAATTGATCTGCATTCATACTGTGTGTACCAGTAGGTGGCAGGCAGTTCAGTATAACAGTTGATGTTAATTGATGTTAATATGGAGTCCAGTTAGTTATTGGAGGCTCAGGTAGACTTGTAGGAATTCCAGTCATGAACTGACTGCAACAACCTGAGCGGCTGCAGCCAAGTCAAGTCCTCAAAGAAACAGCTGTCAACATCAGCCGAGGCCAGAACTGTCTTCATAGTAGAATGAAACCTTTCCCAGACACCACACGCATCCCAAAGAGATCACACGGGCATCCATGTGATGAGATCTCCAGCCAGAACTGGGACACCAGGACGAGTCAGACAGGTCCAGAGGGCAGAGGAGGACTGGATCACTGGCAGCTCAGGAACTACATGTGTAGCTCAACAGAGAGAGGGAAAGAAAGAGAGGAGAGATAACAGTTCCCGGTCACATAATATATAAGGTGAGTATACACTTAGTATAGAATGCAAGCAGGGACTCCATCAGGACTAACTATGACATCATAACTAAAAGGGAGAGCCAGAAGGAAACACAGACATGAGGGCTCCCTGAGATGTAAAACAAACCAATCACCTCACCTTCAACAAACCTGAGTGATCAATGAGAGTGGGGAGGACAGCATCTAAACATACCAGTTCACCAGAATACTCTACGTCCATGAATCCCCCAGATCTGCTCCTTCACCTAAGGATAATCTATTTACAAAAATGCTTGGCTAAATAAATAGGTTTTTAGTCTAGACTTAAACACTGAGACTGTGTCTGAGTCCCGAACATTAATAGGAAGACTATTCCATAACTTTGGGGCTTTATAAGAAAAAGCTCCGCCCCCTGCTGTAGTTTTAATAATACGTGGTACTGACAGGCAGCCTGCATTCTTTGATCGAAGTAGGCGTGGCGGATCGTAAGACACAGTTCACACAAATACTGCGGCGCGAGACCATTTAATGCTTTAAATGCCAAAAGTAGTATCTTAAAATCAATGTGAAATTTCACAGGGAGCCAATGCAGTGTAGATAAGACAGGGGTGATGTGCTCGTATCTTCTGGTTCTAGTGAGGACTCTCGCTGCTGCATTCTGTACTAACTGAAGCATGTTTATACACCTAGTTGAACAACCAGACAGTAAGGCGTTACAATAGTCCAACCTAGAGGTGATAAAAGCATGAACTAGTTTTTCTGCATCATTTAGTGACAAAATATTCCTTATCTTGGCAATATTTCTCAGGTGAAAGAAAGCTATCCTGGTGATATTATCTACATGTGCTTCAAATGAAAGGCTGGAATCTATAATCACACCGAGGTCTTTTACTGTTGCACTTGATAGAACAGAAAGGCCTCTCCTTCCATGCTATTTGAAATACTAATAATTAAGTTTGATGCCATTTCCGTTCTAATTTTCTGTTTTAAAGTATGTGTGTGATCATTATACCAGGGGGCGAGTTTCTTATCTCTAATATTTTTTTCTTTTAACTGGAGCCACATTATCTAAGGCATAACGGAAAGTCGACTCTAAATATTCAGTCGCTTGATTGAGTTCTGTGGGGTCAGACGGTGATCCAATCAAAATTGATAACTGGGAGATTATTGATAAAGCTCTGTGTGGTAGATGATGTGAATGTACGTTTAATGCGGTAGCGTGGAACTCTGCGTAAATTATAACTATGACACACTTTAATTGAGAAAAGATAGTGATCTGAGATAACGTCAGACTGTGGAATTGTGGTTATATTTCTTATACTTAATCCGAAGGATAATATTAAATCTAAAGTGTGACCTGCTGAGTCCAGTATGAGTCCATAAAGGCTGTTCTCAGAGGGTCTTCTGGATTCTGAAAATGAATATTAAAATCTATTAAAATAAGTCCTACCCTTCAATTCACAGGTCAACTGCTAAATATACACATGTGAATCAAATAAAATGTCACTTAAAAGCACAAAACTATGAAATACCTCAGTAAATTCGCACGTGAATGAATCTAAGAGTCACGTATTTTTTAATGCGCATGCGCAGAAAGCCTGGGCAGGAAATAACGATGAGTAGGATGATTGATAGAACAGCGGTTCATACGAAGCGCAGGGGCGCCGCCCTCCTTAAAGTTACGCAGAGAAAAATGCTTCTTTATCATGTAATTATTTAACATAACAATTACAAATTTTAATAATGAAATAAAGTCATTTAGTCACAATATTCCGCTGTATTTCTTAATATAATTTATTTATATATATATAAATTTAAACTGTATTACGTTCATTTGTGTTCGTGTACGCGGGGCGCCGGACAAACGAGTGTCTATGTAGGCACGTAAATGTTTGAAAAGCATGTGACCTGAGGCTGAGCTCTGATTGGATTTTGTCAAACCCTCCGAACCCTCCCACGTTTGTTCTTAGCGAATCAAAATTGTTTTTAAATATTTGGGCTCTTGTGATTGGACCATTCTCAACGAGTCTTTTTCAGCACTTTTTATGGCGAGTGGAGATGCTGACTGGATGCGATGTGAGTCAGGACTTAATCACCTGATTAAGGCGAGTATTAAAAGGTTAATTTTTATTTATTTTTTCCTTTATGGATTCAGCTCCATTATGGATTTTTTTCTAACCCTTCCTTCAAAAGAAGGCCAAGCACCCCACTTAGGGCCACACAGCCATGTATGTTTTTCCTAAAGCTCACAGGGGTACCAGTCACAGCACTATCATCAAATACACAGCCCTTTCCAAGAAGTTCACAATGGTGGCGTATGCCTCCGAATTGGCAGCAGGAGCCATCTTGTTACAGTTATTATAGGATAAACCAAAACTTTCTAATTTCCACCCCCAAACAAGCTGTCAGCAGCTGAACAGGATTATCATGTTGGGAACTGTCAATCTCGCACTTGAAATGCTGTCACTGACTATAAAAGCAGCCTGGCAAAGTAACTCAACTCTTTGCAACCTTGGTGAACGTTAATCTTCACTAGCTTCCAGTTTATGCTCATTCAACCACTTACATACCTGTAAGAGCAGATATGAGGAATAAAGACATACAAATATTAAAATTCCATAGCATCTATGCAAAGTCAAACTAAACATTCTAATTTAAATTTAACACTCAGTTTCATGTGTGCGTGAATGGCAGCACAATCAATTGGTGGTTAGCACTGTTGCCTTGCACCTCCAGGGTTTGTGTTCGACTCCCATCTCGGGGTCCGTGTACATGCAGTTTGTATGTTCTCCCTGTTCTTGCTCCGGATGATCTGATTTCCTCTCACCGTCCAAAGACTACGGACACATCCCAAATTGCTCATAGTGCATGAATGTGTGTGTGAATGTCCTAAAATGGGAATAAATACAATGGTCACCAATGTCCTCCACAGTCTCAAGTTGGAAAACAAAAGTTCCTAGATGGATGGATGGATGGTTGTGTGTACGAATATGCATCAGGAGTAGCTCAGTGGTTAAGAGCTTCCCCTTGTACTCAGGTTCGGAAGGTCTCAGGTTCAAATCCCATGACTACCAAGATGCTACTGTTGGGGCCTTGAGCAAAGCCCTGAACCCTCAACTGCTCCAGATGTATAATGCGATAAAAATGTAAGTTGCTCTGGATAAAGATATCTGCCAAATGTTTGAGTGTACAAATATGTTCTTTCTGACCTGTAAAGATGGTAAATGGATCCAGGGCGGTGCAAAACATTATATTTACAGTACCTGAGAAAAAAAAAAAAATTAAAATGCTTGACCAGTTTTTTTGCAGCAAAGTATTTCCATTACGATGGTTTCAAATAGTTGCTACCTGGATCTTTTCAGTAAGTCAGATCATTTGGCTCAACTCACCATTAAGAGTCAACTCATTCAGCTAGCAAAAGACTCACTGGCATTGCCATCGACTATAATTGCCATACTTTATTTTACAGACTATTGCTAAAATTGTTTAAATTGAGACATGAGTATGGACATGGCATTATATCATCTATCAAGGTGAACTTTTTAAAATAATTAAATTAAATAATCTGGATGATGTAACAATTTTGTATAGTTATAAGCATTGTCAGACACTAAACACCTTTGGAAGCCCATGGTTGAAGTCCACTTTAATTCTGTCTTTTAAAAATCACACACACATACAAAGGTACTGCAAACATGCAGAGAGAAAACGATATTCATATGGTCGGGATTATTTCTTTATGATGCACTACACACAGTGACCAGCAGATGGCTCTCCAGCCACACACAAAAGCTGAAATAACCACGTGCAACTGAGAAGGTTGCTCTGGTTGACAGGTGTGTTTGGAGCAGGTGGAACTGTGAGAATTTTTGTTGAACAGCTTAACATTTCACACTCGCAATACCACAAATACCGCTGAGTAATATTAGGCTTCATGTCTGAGAAACAAGTGTGTGATGATCTAGACATGAAGACATTCACACTGCCAAACTCACTCACTCTTACTCACTCACTCATTGTATATACTGCTTTATCCTGTATTCTTTATTCTGGAGCAGTGCGGAGTTGGGGGGGGGGGAAGGGGGGTATAGCTGCTGGTATAGAAAATTAATCAATCATCATCTGATCAGTCGACAGCACTGTGGAATAAATGGGGAAAATAGGGCACTTCATCAAATGATCACAATATAAATCATTGTTTCATTTGTGACATTTGTCAGATTACAAAGCTCTTAAATTCAGATTGGGTGGTCAGTGGGAATCAGATTTTTTTTCCGCCTAGAAATGTCTGAGAGAACACATTCAGTGCATGAGCATACAGGCTGTAACTGGCAGACGTCCATCTGTACATGAAGGCACTCTATTCATTACACATCCTGTTTTTCCCCTCAGATGGTCAAAAACAGGCGCTCTAACTTGCACGAATCTGCATTCAGCATTATATCATATTCATCAAAAAACATTATTTATAATTAGTTTGTCAGTTTCAGACCAGTTAAGCAGGGGGAAAGAAAGGATGGAGCGTGATCCGTGGGCCATTACACTGACCTGTGATCAGTTTGATCATGACTGTGATTAAAAGGCTTTTACATTTTGCAGTTTATCTTTAACACAACTAGCTGTTTTGATATGGACATTTGATATTTAAATTAAATTTTTGTATTTAAATACATGTCATCAAACAATCAATAGATAAAGCAACTATTATCTACAGCATTAAATACATCACTTCCTGATTTTTCCCCTTTTTAGATGTTGCACTTTGAAATGATTCATAACTAAATACATTGTATCATTTGTATTTTTGTCTACAGTGTACATTAAAGGTCTAGGAATCATTCCAGTCCAGAGACTGAACACATGCATCATTGGCTCAAATTCTACATGTCACTTTTATCATGTGACTGTGTGCTGGATCAACTGTAAGCTGCCAAGCCATGTAAATTAACACACACATTAACACACTGCTGATCCTGCAATAGAAGTCATAACTAGGCGCCATGTCTGTGCGAGAGCAAGCAGAATCATTTCCCAAACAGGGAATTGCCTGGTATGTGACAACTGACACACACACACACACACACACACATACACACCCACAATATACACAGAGTACATGATACTGCAGCCTCATGTCTGAAGACACCTCGAGGACAACATGAAGTTAGGACTAAAACACTTGACCTCATCCTATGATAAGAAGTTGATTCTTTATACCAAAGCAACTTATTGGTTGCCACTGGGGTTGATTTTGTGCAGCTGTAATCAATTTACTGATAGTGAGCCAAATGATTTATGCTTCTGCTTTGATCTGGTTAACCAAGGTCTTTTTTGTTGCACCTTCCAATCGAATCCAATTTAAGGTCCATTCCCACCACGTCAACAAGTCATCTCAGATGTAATTGTGTGATGGATTGTTCAATGGTTTCTCATTGGTGGCATCTCTGTCTAAGGGCCTGTTGTACCAGCGGTCAAAAAGGCTGGTGTCCAGGATTGCACAAAGGAATGTTTCCAGGCTTCAGAGGTTCCTTGCCAGCAGGGTCCAAGTCTCAGGAGCATAGAGCATAATTGGGATGATGGAAGCATTGGAAACTGTAATTTTAGCATTGAGCCAAGTATAATAGAAAATATATAGCCCCCCCCACTCCAATATAGGCAAGTAACATGTTAAATTTATTAAACGACACCATGTGACTTTTATACATCTATAGTTACTTTAAAGGTGAGCAAAGATTTAGTTCCTGTCTCTCTCACTCAGGTGATAACAGTTACTGTATAAACAGCCATTCACTCACCAGGAGTAAAATCAATCAGCTTGTCGTCTTACCAAGAAACCATGGCCAGAAAAAGTACCTTTACAAAGCACTGACACTGGCGACATCCTTCCATTCATAATGAGGGATGTGTCTCTTTATGTCCATTTTTTTGTTTGTCTGTTAAAAAAAAAATTATAATTTTTTTTAAAGCTACAGTTTTGCTGTACTGTACTACCATACAGTTCCCTGTGTAAGAGTGTGTCACTATGGTAACGATATCCCATTAGAAGTAGTGCGGTAATCTATACAAGTAAAAGACAGGTTTTGTCTGTACATTGGTCATAACTCCCACTTTCAATGATATATTTACTGTACATTTCATACATTGGAGGACCTGAAGCCAGTCTCAGGAAATTTTCTGTCTGTATGTCAGTATGTCTGTCCAGCCAGATTTTGTCACTGCTTCACATAAAACTGGCTGGATAGAATTTAATGAAACCTTTGCTGTACAGTACTTAGATATCTGCCTGAAGTTTAACCTGCACCATAAGTCAAATCAGGCAAACAGGCAGACACGAATGTACCCATAGCAAAGAAACTTCAGGATGTGATCTCATGTTAATCTCTTCTTTGTCTCCTAGACAGAAATGAGCCATCTTTGAGACTTGAATAAGATTGAGACATTTTCTTCACCTTCTCAAATGTGGTTCATTATCTTTACATCTCAGAGAGAGTTCATATTTGTCTTTTGTGCGACTCACTCGCAAAGATGAGCCGTCTTTGAGACTTGAATGAAATTTTAGCCATTTTCTGCATCTTCTCAAACGTGTCTCAAATATGATTCATTACCTCTAAATCTCAGAGAAAGTTCATATTTGTCTTGTGTGCAACTCACATATTTTTTGTTTATCACACATAAAGTATACAGTACTTGTAAACTGTGCATTTGGGTTTTCTGATGTGATCCTTTTAAAAAAGAAATGCTTAGCCATACGTGTATAGTTAGTTAAAATGAGTTCTGTATATTGAAGAATATATTCTGCTGAAAAAATGTCACTCTATTTTGCACAATCCTGACTCATATAGAGTATATTTATTAAAACATAATGCAAAGAATGGCTAAAAATGCTTTGGGGTTTAAGGGCTAGGGTTCTCTGACAAACAGTGCCATCTACACTAAGGACTGTTTAGCACTTTTTATATACATCCATTTACTCTTATCTTCATCTTACATCTTCACACAGATGGAGGGGAGGGTTAGTAGGTTGGATCTCTAAAACGAAGATATGTAGATATGTAGGTTGGTAACAACTAAAGTCATTTACAAAACTGCATCGACAGGCCTCGATGTCAAGTCAGCAAAAACCACTTTCTCCATCATTCATCCAGACCTTTAGGTGGCGGTAGCGCACCACCTATATATATATATATATATATATATATATATATATAGTCAGCTAGTTACAGAATTATTATCAGGCATGTCCTAGGTTAACCAGAGTGGTTTGACATATTAAGTTACCTTTTACCTTTGTTTTTAAACAATAAGCTAATGTTACTGTAACATTTCTGCAAACCAGTAATTTGTTCAGGGTTTAACAGTAGTTACCAGAACATGTAACTTTAGAGACATCAGTTTATTATATTCTATAAATAAAGACCAATATGTTTGTTTGTAAAAAGGTTATCTTGGTAATTATATACATTTTACTTTAACTGGGTTCTTTTCAGAAGTATGCCACCTCAGGAGACCAAGAATGCAGGAGAGAATGTTCCGGAGTCTCCATCAGCACATCACCATCAGTCAGGTAAGCACCAGCACATGAGCAAGCTCAAGCCCACCTCTCAACTTTTAGAAAGTTTGGAATGGAGTAGCTGAATGGTGTTTAGGTAAATCTTAAATGTTTTAATATATATATTTTTGTTCCATTAGATACTAAGCAACACGAGGAGTTTCAGACTTTGGACAAACTTGTTGGACATCCACCACAAGAGAAGACTGATGTAGTTGGCGAGAGAACTTTTCCTGGCATTGACCCGTTCTTGTAGCCCTTACATACAGCAAGCAACCAATTTGCCTTTTTCAAAATTTTCATCTCCTTTTTGACTGATTTTTTTTACTGGAAGATTGTCACAATGCTGTAGATTTTTTGTGTAATTCTTTGTGTAACTCCTGTATAAATAATACTTTGAGCTGAGCAGTGTGACACTTAATATCTTTGTCAGGTTTTATGACATTTTGTATCAATTAGTGTCTTGGTTTGCCAGATTTTGCTGGTGTCTGTTATATTGTGTGAATTGTAAAATTATTACACTGTAGGCTGCTAATTGAGGATTTTTTAAAAATACGTTCAATAAAACTATAATATTTCTAATTTGTGTTTCATGCATCTAATTTATATCTGTCTTTAATCTCATTATGGTCTAATATATGGCTTATTTGCTTCTCCTTTAACTGCAGTTCTGTTTCTCATGTACATCTCAGATTTCTCAAATGTTTCTCAAATGTCTCGCTTTGTGTCTCAGTTATGTCTCTTTTGTTTCTCCTAAGTGGGATTTAGGAGAAATAGAAAAGACAAAGTCGAGCTTGTAATGAGACAGCTCAATTGAGTCTCAAGAAGAAGCTAAAAAAAAAAAAAAACTGTTTAGCTTATTTTTAGCATTACCCTTGTAGAAATATTTCTACAAACCTCTTCAGCTAAACCTATGATTTGACTTGTGGCTGCTTTTATAGATCAAACAGAATCTACAACTTCTGACCAATCAGAATCCAGAATTCGACATCAAAGGCTAGAGTCTGCAGGGCTCCTTTTAAACCGCGTGCCACAAAGTTGACATCCATTACGCATGGTTCTGTGTGTGTGTGTGTGTGTGTGATTGCTGACGCTTGCTGAAAGCATGGTGGAGCACGTGTGTGTGCGCGCGGGCGCGTGTATTATCCCTGAATGGTATCCCGAATGAACCCTGGATAAAGTCGTCCTACCAGCACTCCAAGCTTACTATGTGCGTGCGCGCGCGCGTGTGTGTGTGTGCGCGCGCAGCTCATGTGAGATGGTGATGGTACCTGAAGTAAACTCTCAGATTTCGTCTGTGTGTGTGTGTGTGTGTTTGTGTGTGTGGTGCAGTGGTGCGCGCACTCGCTGTAGACGCGGAGAGAGAGTACACACACACACACACACACGGAGAGTGAAGAATCCCGGGCTTTAGCGCGGATTTAACAGACAAGGTAAAGGCACTGGGGTTCAGCATGGAGCTGTGTGTGTGTGTGTGTGTGTGTGTGTGTGTGAGACACTGTAATAACCCCTTTAGTCCATTTTATCAACAAATGACACATTACACCCTTTAGATCAGAGGCGTCTAAAAGTATTGGCACCCTTCATCTCCTTACGGATTCATTGTGCAGTTACAGTTAGTACAGATATTTGTTCTCGCATGATTCATAGATTAACAGGCAAAAGCTTTATTAATAGCCACACATTCAGGGAAAAAAAAACAAAAGCAGATGAGGGTACTATTTACAATTTTTACCTTTATTGTGCATCATTCACCTGGGAAGGTGCATAAGGGGTTCTATTAACACATTTTACTAATTAAAATAATAAAAATAAAACAACAACAGACCCATTCAGTGCAGATTATTTTAATATTATACTAAAATTTGTAAACACACCAAGTGTTGGAGGTATTACTTAAATGCTTACAAAGATATCTCAAGGGTTTGTTTGATTTCTTTCTCCTTTTTTTCTTTATAGCTATAAAGCGTCAATAAATATAGCTTTCATAAAAACAGGTTGTGATTTTCACCACTGTCTGGCTCCACCTCACAGACCCCTGAGGATTTTGGGACCCCATGTTCAGATCCATGGATGAGTCCACCTAAATTTTGACTATAAAAATCCTAGTGCTATAAAACTGTTTGATCTTCTTTCTTTCTTTCTTTCTTTCTTTCTTTCTTTCTTTCTTTCTTTCTTTACTAGTTCCTTCCTTCTTTACTTACTCACTCACTCACTTACTCACTCACTTACCAATAATAGCTATAAAGCGTCAATAAATATGGCTTGTGCTTTTCACCACCTCCTGGCTCCACTGATTTCCAGACCCCAGCTTGAGTCCCATCTCAATTATGACTAAACTAGCATTTTAAATAACATAGTACCCAGAAAGTAACTTTCTAACCTTACCAAGTGATTTTTAATTCAGTGCATACAAAAATATTTTGAAGATTTGTTTGATCTTTTTGTCTTTCTTTCTTAATGATAATAGTTATAAAGCAGCATTAAAAATAGCTTTCATTAAAACAGCTTGGGTTTTTTCACCACCGCCTGACTCCACCTCACGGACCCCTGGGGATTTTCGAACCCAATGTTGAGAACCATGGACGAGTCCATCTTAAATTATGAATATAAAAATCCTAGGACTATAAAAGTAGAATTTGAAACCTTCTTTCTTTCCGATAATAGCTATAACGCGTAAATAAATGTAGCTTTCATAAAACAGGTTGTGATATTCGCGACCGCCTGGCTCCTCTTCACCCAATGTTCACATCCATGGACGAGTATTTCAAATTTGACTGTAAAATCCTAGTACTGTAAAAGTAACATTTAAAAAAAAAAAAGTACCCAAAAAGTTGTACTTTAACAATGACTTAAAGGTAGAACCGTGGTTCTCAACCTCCAACAACATACCTTAAAAATTAAAGCTACACCATTTCAACATTTCCAGGTAAAAAATGCAAATGTACCTGAATAATTGTACATTTTATCATTTTCTTCTTAAACAAACATTGATATCTTGCACATGTGCACTTTGAAACAAATGATTATACTGAAGTTAGTGTTCATTAACACATTTAGCCGAACACAATTATGTAAATGTTCAGTTAACCTCAGTGTTTTAAGCCCACAGAATTACCCTACAACTAGTATAAAGTTAGACTAAGTTTAACACTTAACACTGCTGAGACAGTCATAAATGTTCATTTATACCAAATGGGATAAACAGTGCTGTATTGTTACTGATGATGCTGATTTTTAGGTTTTCTGTTGATATAAACCTCTGTGTTTAGATGTTCATATTTGAAGTAATATAAGTCTTAATTCTACACTACAGTTTTTGAGCAGAATAAAGTGGTATTGTGTTGAATCAACACTAGCTGTCATGTTAAATTAACACCTGCAGTATTACATGAACTGTTGCTGTCCTTAGTATTTCAATAACAGTTGTGTTGAATTAACACCTACTTACTCTGCTTTCATGTTGTCATAACTTTACTAGTGTTAAATTAAAGTCAAAGCAAACATCAACTGCCAATTAACATTTTATAGTTAGTTTCATAGAGTACCTGTCTCTTAGTGAAATGGACAATGATATAGAAGTATAGTATAGCAGGAAAAACATTCTACATAAACAGCATTGTGCAAACCTTTTAAATGATTTATTAAATGATGTAGATTAAAGAAAATGTAAGAACAAACATTCTACCGCAACAGGCTGCAAACTGCTTAAAAATCACATTTTAAAATTGGTTGTTTATGTAACAATCTCAGCAGCAACCTCATTTCCCCTCTCATCTGTTCCAACCACTCAACATTCAGCATCACCTAATATGCGAATACTGCATATAACACTATGTACTAACCACTGGCCTGATCATCTGTCACCATCTGCACCTGTTTCTCATTGCTTCATGCCTTAAGTTAAGTTTTTTTATGTTTGAATGATTCATAGATTACTATGTGACTTAACAAACAAAAACATTCCTCTGAAGCTGCTCAGGTACAGGCAATAATGAGAGCCAGTAAAGCCTTCAGGAAGCCTGGAGAACCATTCCTCAAGACCAGATTAAACATTAAGAGAGAAAATAAGAAGGTCTGGCTCTTTGGAAGAAAAATATGAATACTTTTTATTATTCATTTTTGGGCAAGTGTTCATGATCGTCCTATTAAATTCCCCCTAAACCCATCTAAGCCCCGCCCCCAGAGGCTGGCCTGGCTCTACACTGGCAGCTCACTTACCACAAATGTGTTTTTTTTGTTGTTGTTGTTGTTTTTTGCTGTATGACTTTTTTGTACATTATCCCCAATTCTGACTTGGTTGAAAAAAAATACGTGGCTGTTAGTCTTCTGTGATGACAAGAATGTGGAATTTGAACAAGGTCACAGCTGAGTGACAACTGGACTTCAGATGTGTCCTGTCAGCTTGGGGCTGTGTTGAGGGGAGTGTGTTGTTTTCTTGGGCTGAGCAAGAACCTGATTCTGTATTTATACACTGTGGTCATTCTCTCATAAAATTCTTTGCTGCTTTCCATATTTAGCTAGATTGCTAAGTTACTGTCGTTTGTGTCTTGTGTTACTGCATTTTGTGCTAGGCAAGTTAGTCAAGCACGTCAACACAACAGCATTCTGACTTCCTGTTTAGAAGGAAATACATGAACTCGTGGATCATGAAATTGTTGAAACTTTGTGAAAATATGTGTCTGCTTGGATCAATGCAAACATTATTGGTTATTTGTTCACTCGTTCACTCACTCACTCACTCACTCATTAGAGATTTTGCTGCCATTTGTGCAGACTGTATTTCTACAGACAAAGCAATTTGAATGATTTGTGAATCATTTTCAAATTCAAATGTATGGTTTATTCCGCAGACTAGGGTTAAATCTGTATCTTAATTCCGCCGAGCTTCTTAGTGTCTTTGAGACATGATGTCACTTCCTTGTTGCTGTCTCCTTTGCGATATTCTAATGGTCATCACATTGCATGAACTTAATTCGGCTTAAACACTACTCTCTTGTCCAAACCACGGTGAAAGTCATCTGAAATGGAGTCCTGAAGTGCCCGTTGGTGCATGACCTCCTTTTAAAGGTCTCACATGCATAAGATGTCTCACGCGATCTCACCGCCTGTTTCGCCCTTCTTGTAACGTTCAGATATTTCATATGCCTTTATGTTTAGTGTAGATTCACAGATAGACGACTAAATGATGACTTTATCAAGGTTGCCTATGATTTAATACTCTGGGGTTGTGTGTGTGTGTGTGTGTGTCCCGATGAGATACGAATATGTGATCTGGTAGCTTGGCATGCAGCAGCACTTGGCATCATTAGAGCCGGAGATCTACAGTAATATAAGACAGAGGATAGAGGCACACGCACATGGAAAAGGCATTCACCTGTTGCAAAATCGAGCCCTGCTGAGAAAGACGCTGCTATTTAGGCGCAGTTGCTCTTACTCGGGAAATGCAGATTGTCTAGGAAGGATTGCTGATGCAATGAAATGTGAACTGTGATTTCTTTTAAGAGCAGGATTGAGACAGTTTTTACTCCTAGCCCTTAGAGGTCTCTCTCACACTGCACGCACCCTGTGCTCCATTCCTCTTTTTTTTCGTCTTTTTTTTTTTTTTTTTAGACATCATGAGGGCTATTTATTATCTTTTTTTTTTTTTTTAAATCAGAAAACGTCACTGAGTTCACTAGGGTTAATGGAGATACTTATTTCAAATGCCTTAAAAAGGTTTAAAATGAATTCCTGGGAAATGATTAAAAAATCTTTCAGGATTAATCATCATGTTTTAAAATATATTTTTTTATTGCTATCACACAGAGAGAAGAACTTGTAACAGGTAAGATTAGGTTTAAGTAGACAGGTATTTAACTCTCCATTTCCACCTACAATCGCAATTCTCTGCCCCCAGAGTCTGTGCTGACCTTTCGGATAAAGTGTCTAAAAAATTGATTCCCTGAACAAACAAGCATTTTGGTTTCTAAACCCATTTTCTTTGCCATTTAATATGTGTCTCTTGGACCATGATTTAAACACATTTGAAAAAAACATTCTATGTCATTTCCATGTTTTTTTGTGCAAAATACAAATAAATACAAAAAAGTAAGCTTAAAAACAGGACAGTAACTCAATACTAGTTTTCTTTAGAGAATTCTCTTATCCGAGTATGTTAAAATAAGAAGGATTGCGGAGTTACAATCACGCATCGGTACATACAGTATCACAGAGCAGAATGTGTGAATAGTTTATATCAGGTGGTTTTACGGAATATTTTTATTTAAGTGTTTGTAAATATACTTGTTTACAATTCTTTAAAAATATTATTTAAAAATATATATTGTTGTTTATAATTATTATGGCGATTTCTAATGAAGACATAATCTTAATAAGCTGAAGTGGAGAGTTTGAAACTAATACTCAATTTTTTTCTTTCAGATCATTAAATTTTCTCTTTTTTTGTTTCCTTTTAATGCTGCATTATTCAGTAGAAAATTAAATTTATTAATTACATTTTTTATATTGCATTTCATATATATATAATATATATATATATAATAATCACAGGATGGAGCATTTTGTATGTCAGGAATATTTTCAAGTAATTTTATTATTATTATTTAAATGTTTTTAAAAGCATTAAAAAAAAAATTTAATCGCTGATTTCTAAATGTTTTTAAAAAATTTTTGGAGAAACTATAATACATTAAAAAGTTTTAGTGGTCAGTAGAAAATTAAAACATGAAATATTTGTGGACACCATTACTGATAACTTTAAACACAGTGGCTAGAAAATGATCATTGATCTCTATGGTTGTTTCAAAATATTAATAATAAACAAATAAATAAATGTTAGATTTGCATATATTTTCCACTGATTACTTCTATTTGCATTATCCTCATTAAAAATACGGGAAAAAATGTAAAGTTTTAAGGTAGAAAAGTTTATTATTCATAGTCGATGGCTAACTCAGGATTTTATTTATACTAAATAAACAAATGAAAATTTTCAAAAATAAATGACATCACTGATATGACTGGAAAAAAGCCTGACAGGATAAATTTAGTTCTCAACAGAGAGACTGATTTATCTTTCACTTGGATCTCACTCCGAATTATTTTTAATCTCGTTGCCCTTCAGATGTTCTGACCTTCTATTTAAAGCATTGCACAAGGTTACAAACAAATAATTTTGATATGTTTGCGCAAAAAAAGTCAGCAAAGCAGCCAGAGCTTGGTATCTAAATATAAAAAGAAAAGTGCCACTTTCTTAAAAAAAAAAAAAAAAAAAAATCAAAGACATTTTTATATTTAGGGTTGTGTTTATTGTCTACTATCAGTCTATAATAGGACTTTAAAAAGGTGAGAGGACCTGGATGATGGTTGATAAGAGCTTTTCCCGTTACATCAGTATAAATTTTTTTTCATGAAGTGTGAAATGAAGCACCCTTTTAATAGTTTAGTATTTTGAGACACAGTTGGTAAGCTTAGACCAAGCGCTGGAAAACGTGGGCGCAGAAATGCAGCAGGGCACGTGAACGGTATACCGTGTACCAAAACTACTATTCTAAGAGAATTAAACTTGGGTGAGAAATATCTAAGTGGACAAATGGAAAGGAGCAGGTGAAAAGAGTGATAAGACAAGGGAGATTTAAACAGATGCTTCTTTTAAGAATAGAATAGAATAGAATAGAATAGAATAGAATAGAATAGAATAGAATAGAATAGAATAGAATAAAATGGTGCTCCAGCTCTAGTTACTGTTTGTATGGACGTCCTCTCACCTCCCCAAAACACACCCAAGGACCAACATACCAACAATCCATGATAAAACACTTACCTTAATACAACAATACATACATAAAAAGAAATAGGATCCAATGAGCAAAAGTGGAAAAAACATAACAAAATGAGGGTAGATCGATCGGTGGATAGATATACAGATAGATTTTTTTGGCAAGCCAGTGTACGTCATTATTTTTATAATGCTATTTGCAGCATAGACATAAATACATAACACATAAATAGACTTCTTGTTTGCAATGATGTGTCATTATTTCGCATCCATGTGTCCAGCTGTTGCAAATAACAAATGTGGTCAAGTACAGTGTTATTATACTGCATTCTGTAAACATATACACATCCACTGGACCTGTACATAGAAACAGCTAAACCTTCAGCACATATACAGTTGTTTTCCAAATTGTTGAAGCCATGAGGAAGATGGTGTAAAGTGCTGTAGTGACAGTAGGAGACTACAACACTAATGTCATGTACACAGTTACAAAATGTGATCTTGAGCACAAATCCCTACTGCTCTGCTCCAAACACTGACCTCACACACACACACACACACACACACACACACACACACACACACACACACACACACACACACACACACACACACACACACGAGTGAAGGAGAGACAGAAACATGAGCTGAAATCTTGAGTGGGATGATCTCTGAAGACCTCATACTCACATCGGAGAGAGAGAGAGAGAGAGAGAGAGAGAGAGAGACTTAGTGTGTTAAGAATTTTTCCTCCTACATCACACACACAAGGGAATTCCCTTTGATGTTGTAATAAGGACAGCAATTAGGAGAGGAATTCTCCTAAGTCAGTTTCCGTGTGTGTGTGTGTGTGTTTGTGTGTGTAGATTTAACCTGTCCAGTTCTGGTTCCAAAACCAAAACAACAACAACAACAACAATAAACATTTAAAAATTGCCAAAATGTTTCCAAACATTTCTAATTGCCATATAGTGTATACAGTATTGTGCAATAGTCTTAAGCACCATATAAGTTTTTGTACAAATGGTGTTATATTAGTTCATAATTTCTATATTATCTACAAAACCGTTCACTTGCAAACACACTTCAAAAAAAAATAAATAAATAAATAAATAAGTAAAATTACAGAATAATATTTGTATGCCTGTAGAGAAAGCAACAGCAGTTTTCAAATAGAAACAATCGACCTAACGCGGGCCCCTGGGTTTCGCTATTCTGACAACATTTAATTGCAGATTAACAGACCTGCTTATGTATCTACAATTCATTAAAATTTATTTATTGTCAATAGATTTATGTATGATTATTTAATTTGTTTTGTCCGAGTGCGTGTGAAGGGTGTGCACGCCAGTCCCCCGTGTCCTCATTAGATTGAGTGATCACATGGAGCTTCTTACTCATAGTATGTTTTGTCATCAGCATGACATCCTTCTGGATGCCCTCTGGATGACTTTTCTTCAATAACGGGGAAAAAAATAACAAGAAAATGACTTGTGTGATTCGAATCTATCCATCTTATGTCGGAAAACAAGACGGATACTGTGTGGGTGAGGGACATTTGTGCGCTTTATCTGAGTGTGCTCACTGGCCAGATGGACAACATCCACAAAGAGGACTGTGTTGGAAGAGTGCTTTTCTCTTCCTGTCTCACAGACTGTGGCATTCTAGAAATTTAACACAGTGCTCAGTGTGTGTGTGTGTGTGTGTGTGTGTGTGCACATGTGTGTGTGAGTTGGGGTCTCAGACAAAAGGTCATTTGGTCTATTGGGGTTATTGGATTGTTTCATGTTATAGTTTCATGCTTTAATCCTGTATATCTTATACATCTATTGCTAAGTTTGCTATATGTGTAAAACTTATCAAAAAAGCTAGATCAATATTCTGCAGTCCCCTAGAGATGTTGGAGCTGGTAGTAGAGAGAAGGATGCTACACAAACAGAACGCAAAGAACGCAACAGGAATTCTTTTCTGTTGGCTGCAGTTAGACTTTACAATAACTCTGCTCTGTGTCTCGAAAGAGAATTTGTTCTCTGACATCACAACAAATACGCTCATATACTGTACATTCTGTCTTCATTGCACTGTCGACACATCTATCATACATTTCATCCTCTCTTTTATTAATACTTGCTGGTTATAGACATGCTGGTTCATACTCTCTATTACTATTTGCTATTACTATTACTCTCTATTACTATTTGCT
>QMIH01000120.1:637021-694549 GCA_003987875.1 Clarias batrachus
CTATTACTATTACTCTCTATTACTATTACTTTCTATTACTATTACTTCATACTGACTTTCTCCTGATGAAAAACATGGTATTTTTGCATGCTTGTATGTGTGTGTGTGTCTCTGTGTGTGTGTGTGTGTGTGTGTGTGTGTGTGTGTGTGTGTGTGTGTGGTATGTTGTACATGCTCGATTAGTTCGGATGAAATTGCAACTTCTTGGTAGGACGTCTCCACAGCAAAAGACACCCGAGTGCGTTTGATGGGTGGCGGTTGGCACTGCACGTGGTATTGAAATTTGTCGCCATGGGAATTATTTTGCTCTTCACTCCATCTTACTGACACAGCGAGCAGGGGGCACATCTGACAGTGTCTTTCAGATAGAGAGAGACATAACTGACAATCAAGATTAATTAGAATTTATATTTACAGTGCAGGGTAATGAAGTAAACTTTAAAAAATATATATATATATACAGAATATATATATATATATATGCTTCATAAACCTGCACTGTAAAGTTGCACTAAAATACTAAAATAGACCTCTGAGTATTAAATACAATTTATTATTATTATTATTATTATTATTATTATTATTATATATATGCTGGTCATTGAAGTCAAAATGGGAGTTTTGAAAAACAGAACACAGTCATGAGAGTATGAACTACTTTTATTTTTCTGTAAAATCCAATCCTATACTCATGCACTTATCCCAGTCCTTGGATGCCATCATCCACCATCCAGGATCCATTCTCAGGATGCCAGAGCCATGATCGGACTGTCTGCTTCATGTCTGAAACCCCGGCCTCCCAGGAACTTCTTGTATGGCCCAATCATGTGGAAATGGCTTGAAGCGAGGTCAGGGCTATGTAGCAATGACTCCCAGTTGATTTCCTCTAATGTACCAGTGGTGTTGGTGAATGATTTTGTGAATTGACACAGACAGATCCGTCTCTTCCATAAATTGGTGACAGGTTATCCATTGATTTTCAGGGATAAAACATTCTATTGAGTGACTGCAGTGGGCTCTGAGCCACCTCATTCAAGAAAATCATTCGCGGCCATACGGCCTTCTTTAAAATGTTTACACTGGTCAAATGTTATATTGCGGCTAAGAGTCTAAGTGTTGTATTTAAAAGTGTATAAAACAATAAAACTACAACAATAGAATTTTTAAAAAAAATCTTGTTTGAAAAATGATAGATAAGTCTCGGTGCATAAAAACAAATCTCTCATTTTAGTGGCGGATGATCTTAAGACATGATGTGAAGCATAGATTATTAAGGAGCTCAAGATAAAAGAAGGTGTGGTGAAAGATTTCAACATGGATCTTGCCTTGTTCTCTTATTCTGGACTTTTGCTGCTGCATTTTGCACAATTTGTAGTTTATTCTCTGCAGTAGTAGGACGTCCTGTGAGCGGTGCATTACTGCAGTCAGGATGAGTGTGATGTGAGTGAGAAAGCTAGAGCAACAGAGAGAAACCGAGAGATACTTGAGTGCAGGCAGGAGATACAGAGAACATGAGAGACGGACAGAGAAGTGAGTGTGATGTGAATGAGACTGACAGTTTAAATGAAGGATGAAGAAACCTAGAGAGGAAAGAAAGGCTCTGCCTCTTCACATGGCGTCGCGCTATCAGCACTGAGTGAGCTTCGACTCCTAATGGACAGTTCGTGTTTTGTGTTCATATCTGTAAGAAGTAGTTCAGAGCAGGACAACATTGAATGGATTAGGATGTGTTACTCATACATCCTTCACAATCCCAATGTACCACTTACGTATTAATTAAACAGATGAACAGTTTGAACATCAATTAAAAAAAAATATTATGACCTGAAACACAATTTTGCCTATGACAAAACTTTTTATTTGAAAACAGCTATATATATATATCCTCCTTTCACAAGCTTTGAAGTTCCACGTTTTAGAGAAACCATGACAGGGAGCAGCTGCATTTCATAGCAAAAGGCGACATAACTTGAACAGCCAATTGCATTGCTTGTTTTTTGCCTTGTGAGCAGTGAAGCCGAGCAGGACGGTGCTTCTCCTCTTGCTTCTAGCACTAGCATTGGCGCTAACACAGTTTTGATGATGCACATACTGCACAGTAATATTTTCATAAGAAATTAAACAGAAACATTAAATTACAATGATCCACATTCCTAATTCCTAATGGGAATTCCGACCTGTGAATTCCTAGACATACAGTACAGTATATGCAGTCATAAGAAACATGAGCAGACTTTGTGCAGTGCACTATGATTGGTGTACTATGATAAGGTGCTGTTTTCAACTACTGAAGTTCAAATGAAATAGGTAGAGGAGGAATGGTGCTAAAAAATAAGAATACATACAATGGTTACCATTGGCCTCCTTGGCTCCTAGTTGGACTACAAAGGTTCCTAGATGGATGGATGAGTAGAGGAGGAGGAGGAGGTTGATGATGCTGTATACCAAACTTTTTCATATTGTTTATGTTATTTCCCATAATATTCAACAGTGCGGCTCAATACAAAATCACCATCACAGCATGGGTTTGCTATATTTTTATTAAAACAATCAATGTACTATCACTAACTTGAGGCAAGATTCAAACCCCCAACCCTAAACGTGGGAGGCAGCAGAGCCCCTCTGTTTTAAAACAACAATTGTATTAGACTGTCTGTTATGTACAGTAAACTTTACTTTACATCTTGTGCAGGTTCTGAGCAGTGATTATGGAAGGGATTTTCTGAAACATGGCAACCCTTTCCCTAAACTTAATTGACGTGTTCTTCACTTTGTTTCACAAATCTGATCGTAAGGACTAACTGACACTTTTATTTCAAAGTGATCTGATCAGATCTGACTCTGTTCAAACTGGCAGCCCAAATCCAACATGATGATAACGATGAGGGAGGCTCATTAAGCATATATTGTCCTGTTTTTCTACATTCCCTCTAGCTTTGCCTATACTGATGCATCCCACCCAAGTACATTGAATTCGTCCTTTGTCCAGAAAATGCAAGGGCGTGACTTTCACAGACTTAGTCGTAATAGCACTAAAAACTGACAAATGAAAGCATAGCAGATTTACTTTCTATAAAATGCTATATATTTTATACATCTTGTTCCAAGTAGTAGGTGGTACTGTAGGTAGAACATCCAGATTGAGAGACATCTCAAGGAATCCGATCTCAGTCTGATTCCAAACCACCTCTGAATCTGGTTCAAATCAGATTGGCGATTTTACAGTTCACACTACAATGACAGCAATCTGATTCTATACTGACTCCAAATCAACTCCCTCAAAAATCTGTACACTCAATTACTGAATACTTAATTCTGTATAGGTTCACATATGGACCAGATGACTTTATAAACAATGTATGACAAAATCTTAAAACAAAGAGAATTTTAAGCTAGACACATCACATAAATGCAGGTGAAATGTATAATATTTCATATTTTTCATATGTTTAATTAACATTTTTAGAAGGAGTCTCCAGGGTCAGTCAGTGAAAAGTAATGCTACAACTTAAAAAAAAAAGTGTCAGGACACAGAATCTCACATATTATGTATTTTTATTAATTTAAAGAGAGAAAAACTCTTTAATAGCCATTATAAAAAAATAAAAAAATAAATAAAATAAATAAATAATAATAAAATAATAATAATAATAATAAAAATATATATATATATATTTCTTTTTAATATATAATATATAATAAAAAAATAAATAAATTTATTAAAGTTTTTTTTAATAAAAAAAACTTTTTGAATTTTTTTTAAAAATTAAACTAACCTGTTTTTTTCATGGACATTCCACATTAAAAGTATTAAGGCCAAACTTTTTTGGTCTTGTTTTCCTGGGAAGGTCTTCATGAGAGACAGTTTCATCATGGCGCTTGATGGGTTTTGTAAATGCATGCTGTTCTTACAAGAACTGTTCCAGAACAGCTGACCTTCATGTCTTAAAATAACAACTGACTGCTATTGTTGTTCCTTAATGATCTAAAATATTGCCTACCACTTCCGACAGAAAGCTTAGTTTCGTTTCACATCATTAAGCACACAATACTCCACACTGCTTCCAAAGGAAAGATGTGCCAAGCTTGTATCATCATTCACAAAAGGACTTGAGGCTGTCATTACTGCCACAGGCACTTTAACCAAGTACTAAGCGACCTGAATGCTTGTGTGAATGGCATATTTCGTTTTTTTCTTTCAATAAATAAGAGCAAATAAAAGCCGAACACTCCATACACTTGTTTTTGTCATTGTGGGGTATTATGCGTAGAATAGTGAGGGGAAAAATCAATTTCAGTGATAAATTGATTTCTTTTTGTAATCTTGTGATTTGTGATCTTTTGTGATTACCCCTCTGCTTGTCTCTCCTCCTGTTTATGTACATCGACGTGTGGGGACTGTGAGATCATGCTAAATGGCTTGTTGGTTGGTGGCGCTGACCTTGTGACCTCCCGCCTTCTTTGGAGGGTGACATTGTCAACACAATGGAGTTTCTTTTACTGTCACCGCTTATACATTTCCTCTTCTCGAATGACTGGCGTGAAAACACGTTGCAAGCATGCTGCCATCTGGCCTCTTACTCATCTGTTTATTGTCAAGTAGGATGGATCGGATTTTTCCAGGTTTTAATGGCATGCTTTGGATTTCGCTTGGCTCATGTCACACTTTGGGGCCCATGTTAAACAAGAAGACGGGCTCCTACTGTATATAACGAGTGAGTGCAGCTCCTATAGCCTTGCAGAGCTCTAATATGAGTTAATGCTTCTGTGTAAATGAGGATAGCATTCAGCAAACCCACACCAAAACACTTAGTGTATTAATATGTATAGTGTGTGGCCTGGAATGGCTCGGTGAAGCCCAATCGTTGTGGGAATCAAACTGGTCAGTCTTCTATCTCTGGCAGACGGGATGAAAGATGAGCCATCATTGACGTGTTTTAGAGGAAGGGGTGAACTCAATATGTCACTCTACCTCACACTCCAAACACCTTTTTTATGGAGTGGGAGTAAAGAGGAGTGAGAGCTCCTTCACCACAGAAATTTATTAGAACAAAGCTTACTTCGAGGGAGTGGTGCTGCTACTGTACATGATCATTTTCCCACTGAGTCGGGTTCTTCTCCAGTTCCTGCCATGTGTAGTTTTTCACTCATTTCTCCTCTGACTTATTTATTACGAATCTAAATTTACATATGAACTTTGCTTAAGCTGCTTTATAACAATGTCTAATGATGAAAATAATAAAAAACCTGGACTGAATCATACAGTAATTTCTTCTTGGTACTGTAGGGATGTTAGGAAATTTGTCAAACATTAGCAAAGTTTGTTGTTAAGGTTTCAGGTATGGACAAAGTGTACCAGGTGCTTAATGATCACGATATCGTTATAAAAATCATGAAAAAAAAAAAAAAATCTTTTAAATGTACTGTATCTTATCGATCTCACTCTGGAACACGTTGGTATATTATTAAAAACTATCAACAATCATATCAAAACTATCAACTATCAAAGTGTCTTCATGTCTTTATTTATAGTTTTTTCTTAATCTGTTATTTGTAAACGTCACAAAACAACATGAATTATTCTAAATACATACTGTTTTTGTAATTGTCAAAACATTCTAATGAAAACAATAAATAAATAATTATGATGTTTTATATAATGATACATTCACTATAGTCGATCAGAAATGATTTTGGTTATACGTATAGTATTTATAAATATGATTATATAATTTCTATAAAAACTATAATAGTACAATAATTTTATATTTAAGATTTTGTGTGTGTACAGAATTTTATTCAGCCATTTATTTTGTCAGCTGTCATTTGTTATTTATTTATTTATTTATTTATTTGTTTGTTTGTTTATTTGTTTGTTTTTATTCATGATGGGTTTGAAAAAAGAAGACATGAAATAGAATAAGTGTAAGATGTGGAAGGTATAGAACACACGCTGTCTGAAAGGAAAATATGAATAAGAATATTATTTCTATTCTATTGTTACTAATTCATGAATTTAAAAATCAATCAATTGATCAAACAATAGCATTTCAACCTTGGGCACATCTACAACAATATCGTTTTAATCTCTCCGCAGAAAAAGAATGTCATTATTTTTGTGTCATATTTATTCCTATCGAACCGTATTCCATATTTTAGAAAGTTTAATGAAAGTTGCCCTTCGCTGATTATACCGCGGCATCCTGATAGTAGGCGGGGATATACTGTCATGGGCGGGGCCAGTGAGAGTGACAGCGAAGCTGGAATGAGCCGAGTCATCTGTAGAGGTGTAACTGAACACCGTGCCGGAGTGTGATAGCCTGCAGCAGCTGCTCCTGCTTCGACTAATGCCTTGAAGGATGTTTGAAATCTTTTAACCGCAATGTCATATTTCCTGAACTCCTTTTGATTCTATGTCACTTCAGGAAAAGTGAGTTTGTGAGTAACACAAACAGTTGAAGGGCAAGTGTTACAAAATACATGATATCACTACTGGACATGATCACTTCATCATAACCTCATAAGTCATAAGTTGTTTTTAAACTATTTCCTGAAGATTTATATTTAAGCCTCTCAAACATTTAACCAAACTTTTCAGGTATACTTTCCTCATACAATATCCATATCTACAGTATGTTCATCTTATTAAATTGCCACCGTATAGGTAACTGTGTGCAGAAGAAGCCACCGATATTTGATATCCAATAAATCATAACTGACATATGATAAGGTTTATATATTTGCCTACGTTTTTTGACTAACCTCTGCTCTCTCTTCCCTGAACAGGGCGTTGCTGGGAGACCCTGAGCCGGTTTCGACTCTTGTCCAGCAGAATGTGAAGATGCCTCCTTTGTTCCCCGACGCAGGCAATGTGTTACGCCGCTTCACGCCGGAGTCGCTGGCTGAATGTGAGCGACTCAAGGCCGAGGAAAATGCTGAAGCCGCTCTCAGGAAAGCCCAGAACATTGAGATCCCAGAGGAGGAACTGCCCAAGCCCTCCAAAGACCTGGAAGTTGGCAAATCGCTACCTTTTATCTATGGAGACCCTCCACCTGAGCTCCTTAACATCCCCCTGGAAGAGCTCGATCCCTACTACAAGTCCAAGAAAGTCAGTCCGGGTCCTATGTGTGTGCATTGCATTTCCACAGGGCATGAGCACTGGTATCTAGTGTTTAAAGTTAAGAAATAGCCTTTGGACAGGTTTTACACTGAGTCCCTGGGAAAAAAAAATGTTTTAGTCGTATGACACAATTCAAAAGGGTTTCATAAAAGGGGACAGAGTCTGTGAAGTACAGCATTTTCATTATTGATCTTCTTTCTTATTAATATTATTCAATGTATTTGACTAATATTGATTAATTAATGTTTCCTTGTTATTTATTATTATTTTTTAAAAATCTAAATAAAGTATTGAGTATGATATCTATCTATATACCCATCTATCTATGAATCTATCTTTCTTTCCTTCTAAAGCCGTCGACAACAGCATCTATTATTTAGCTACTTACGTACTCACTTCCTTACCAGATTTTTTTTTTTTTTTTTACTGGAAATTTGTTTCTGAATGGTGCCCTGCCCTGTGCACAGATGCTTTCCCACATTTGGTTTCCCCAGAAGGACAAATAGACAAACAATTAGGAGTGCTAAGTGCAGCTGTTTTCTCCAAGGGAGTGTTCTGTGCTAATCTTTGCAAATCTTTGCTTCATGTTATTGTAGATTATAACTGACATGAGAGTACAGTACAGCAGTTTTGCCAAGTCATAGTCTGTCCCATTTAGATAGTGTAGTCAGTTCCTCAAATTCTCAAGGAAACCATTAGAGAAAAAAAAAATGTCTGATGATGTTCTTGTATTAAAGTGGAGTCAGAACAGTCAGATGTTTCTAATCATTTACAGACCTTTTGGTGGTCGGACTTTTCCAGAAATCTTGGCCAAAAAGTCTTTAGTAGTGCTGTTAGACCAGAGAGCCAAGATTAACACCGGCAGATCTGTTACTCGGGGTTCATAAACATACACGCAGCATCCAACCGAATTACTACATAACGTGTGAGAGCAACACAGAACAATAAAAAGCAGGAAGCTACAAATAAAATATCATTAGCTTAGCGTGGAAATATGAAATAGACAGGCATAATTCATCCATGGTGCTGAACCATTTCGAATTATAATTGGTCAGACGGATTTGATTATAAATTTATAATGTAAAGTAAATTCCAGGTTTATGATAACGGGTTTGCTCTTATAATATAGTTTGTATAGTAACAGTTAACACCAAAGAAACATGTGTGTCTGACATTATACATAAAATAAGCACTTCTATATCCTGGTGTAGCTTTATGTAAGGACACACGTTTGGAAGCCTCCAGAAAAATACATCAGCATTTTGTAACAATTAAAGGTAAAAGAGTAATTAGATGGGGATGGGAGAGTAATTGCGACAGTATAAAAGGAATTACCATCTTACATAAAATCTTATATAAAAGAACTATATAAAATAACCTTTTTTTTTTTGCATTGTGTTTTCCTATAACAGCATCTCCTAAAATGTTTTATGTAAAAGAATAAAACATTTAGGAGATGCTGTTATAGGAAAACACAATGCATTTTTAATAGCACTTCGTCTCACCACTCCAGTTTTGATTATTTTACTATAACAGCATTTGTCAAGCCACTAGATTTTCATTTTATTTGATTGCGGCTTTTTGTGTTTTGCAGACTTTCATCGTGATCAGCAAAGGGAATACAATCAACAGGTTTAATGTGGAGCCAGCCTGTTACATTCTCAGTCCCTTTAACCCCATCCGCAGGTTCGCCATCCGGATCCTCATACACTCATATCCTTTGGATGTACACAAGGGTTTTAAGGGGTTTATCTGGGGTTTTTAAGGATATCCTATTTACTTAGACACATGGCATTTCTCCAAGTGATTAGCATGTGATCATGTGACTGATCACTGAAGCTTATTGTGCTTTTGACAGGCCATTATTGGTGTCAGTACCCTAAAATTATATTAATTCTGACCATTTTCAACATCCACAATAAATGTAGTTAACTCATTTTAGCTACCTTATTAAATATAAGCTAACCTGAGCATAGAGAGATTTAACTAAACATTATTGAACTAAAAAACATTGTCCAATTTACCTGGTTTGGAAAGTGGCGAGAGTGGTGCATCTGCGTGCCTTTAAGTGCTTAAATTGAACTGGCCAATGGGGCACAGCAGTGGTAAGAAAGTTTGGGGCTTTCAGGGACGTGAATTACTATTAGAGAGTTTCTCCCCAATTTGGTCACATGCCAATCGCCAAACTTTGGCTACCAACCTTATTTGGGCAGTGGTGGCTCAGAGGGCTAAGCCTCTGAGTTACTGTTCAGAAGGTCTTTGTTTCAAGCCCCAGCTCCATCAGGTTGCCATTGTTGGGGCCTTGAGCCAGGCACTTAACCCTATCTGCTCTAGAAGCGCTGTATCATGGTACGATTGGATATGAGAAGAAAGAATTTCACTGTGCAGTAATGTATATTATATGTGGCAAAAATGTTTAACTTAACTGTTGAAAGCTAACATACAGTAACAATTCTTTCCAACAACAACCACTGTGAAAAGTGCTATATACTGTAAATGAAATTGAATTGAATGCAATATATATTTCTTTAGGTTATTTCTATCTCAACACTCACCCCCCTCCTTTTATACAGTATATAGTACCTGTGCCTATGGTGTATTTGGTTGTAAATTGTTCATACATACTGTAATTCATACTGTATTGATTGTGCTAGCATACAGTTGCAAGAAAAGGTTTGAGGACCCTATGGAGTTACCAGCTTCACCATGAGTCATTTATAAAATGTGATTTGATCTTCATCTCTTTCGTAGTTATATGTGACTTAGTTGAAGATCAGACCACATTTGATCAGCAATCAACAAAATCTGTATTTCCAAATTTCTTCTGCAATTGTATCTACCATATGCAGTACCTTATATTTCACTTTGCTGTAATGTATCTGTGCCTTGGACACAGTAAGTAATTACAGCTGTGGACCTGACTTAATTTAGATATTACACGTACATACAGTACTCTCACGCACACACACAGCTCCTTGACTGTTCAGCAAGTTGTTCAGCATGTTCATCATGATAACGATCCTGTCCAACTGCGTGTTCATGACGATGAGCGACCCGCCAGAGTGGAGCAAAATCATGGAGTAAGTCTCAACGAGAACCGAGACACTGAAACATGATCACATTCTACATTCTATAAAATAAATACACCACAATGTATAGTGCTGTTACCATAAAATCCCATGATACACCACTGTGCTTGATCACATGCTCAGTACACTTTGTGTGTGTGTGTATCAGATATGTGTTTACGGGGATCTACACATTTGAGGCTCTGATTAAAATCTTGTCCAGAGGGTTCTGTATTGGAGACTTCACATTCCTTCGAGATCCATGGAACTGGCTGGATTTCATGGTGATCAGCATGGCGTGAGTATGAGACGTGAGGCATGCTACTGGTACTGCAAGAGCTTTATTTAGGAATTTTCCTCACACTTTTCTTTTCTTTCCAGCCAGTTTTATTTCCTTTTTCTTTCTATTTCTTTAAAACATACTGCCCTCTCATCTTTACTGTTCAAGGTCTGTCTATCCGTCTCTCTCTTTTCTTTTCTTTTAGCACATTGCACTTTGTGGCCCTCAACTTCTCTCCATCACCATGTTTGTTTTTCTCAGACTTTCTTTTCTTTTCAGTCTCTCTCTCTCTCTTTTTCTCTTTCACTCCACACTCACTATCCATATCATTAGGAAAATCTCGTAATTCATGGCATTATTTTGGCAGTAATCAAAATCAGTCATCATTATGTTGATTTCTAAAGCGGTCGGATGTTGTTAGAGAAGGATGTTGAGAAAAACGTAGAAGCCCACGTTACGAAAATGTAGAATGAGTTTTAAAAGTTTTTTTTTTTTTCCTGAATAATATGTGTGTGTGTGTTTGCAGGTACATCACTGAGTTTGTGGACTTGGGAAATGTCTCAGCTCTGAGGACCTTCCGTGTGCTTCGAGCCCTGAAAACAATTACTGTTATTCCTGGTGCGTCCTGCAGCACAGTTCAAATCACATACCGAGCTCTTTCACTTATGCAAATTTTTTTTTTTTTTTTACCAAAGCGCTGTTGAATTCTCAATTCTGACTGATCAGAAGACGTTCTCTAACAGCAGCACTGACGGTGATAAATCACAGGTTTATATTAATGTCCATCAATTTTTTATCTGTTACTGTTTTTATTGTTAAGGCTAAATTGCAGGAATGGATTACAATTGAGATATTTATTTAACATTTATCGAAGGAGTCTCCAGTGTCAGCTCTTCACAAGGAAAAAAAAAATGTACTTGTTGCAAATCAAATCAATTGTTGTTGGTCCTTCGGCTGCTCCCGGCAATGGGTCGCTACAGCAGACAATCTGGTCCACACACACGCCAGACACCCTTTCTGACGCAACCCTCCCATTTTACTTGGGCTTGGGTCAGGAACTTGGGATCCAGTTGTTGGGAATCGAACCCAGGCCTTTAACATCGCAGGCGAAACACCTACCACTGAGCCACCAGTGCCCTATTGCCCTGATGACCTCAGACACAAAATCACTAGCATGAAAGATTTAAAGTTGGTGGAACTTTTGGTGACAGTGATGACGGTTGGAAAAGAAAGTTACTTACAGTTAAATAATAAATTTGTTCAGCTAACTGTCATTTCTACAGTACAAACTCATGAATACCAACAGGTTCTATGAATACCATCAAGGTCTATTAATTTGAACTAATTGTAATTATTTAAGTTAACAGTACTAAATATGCGTAATTACTTTGAGCATTAGGGTTTACAGTGTGGGAGGAGATAAATCAAGTGAACAATATAGATAATATTTACAGCTGCTACATTATATCTTAAACGGATTAATAAAATTCCATCGTCGCCGCATGAGTTGCATAATTGTCAGAACATGTGTGTGTGTGTGTCCACTACAGGTCTAAAAACCATTGTTGGTGCACTGATACAGTCCGTGAAGAAGCTGGGAGACGTCATGATTTTGACCGTTTTCTGTCTCAGCGTGTTCGCCCTCATTGGCTTGCAGCTGTTCATGGGAAATCTGCGCCACAAGTGTGTCCTGTGGCCTCCACCGAGCTTCAATACTACTGCGGATTCAAACAGAACCTTTGACTTTCAAGAATTCATCAACAATCCTGGTAACAAGGATTGAAGTACAGACACGACCTTAATATCAGTTTAATGTCAAGAGTCTGATAGTGAAGACCATGCTTTAGATTAAAGTTTTATATTATATTATATTATATTATATTATATTATATTAATCTGGGAGGTTTACCAGATGTCCATTTTTCATTCTCCTGTAAGCTCATTTAGTTTTTTTATTTTGCAGATCATTACTACGTCATCCCTGGTGGCACAGATCCACTGCTTTGTGGAAACAGTTCGGATGCCGGGTAGGTGTTGTACTCAAGGGTTATATGATGTGGATTTTAATACTTTTGTAAAGTTCCTCATTGATGAACAGATTTTATAGTGTGACAGGTTGCATTATTTTGCTGAAAAGGGGTGTGCTTGGTCTGTGACAATATTTAGGTTGGTGGGTTGTGCTAATGTAACATCCTCACGGATGTCGGGATCATCACACCGGCTCAGCCCATAACGCATCCTGGTGCCTTCACTTCTCAATTCAATTAAATTACATTAAATCAAATCAAATGAAATTTACAGTATCGAAGGAAAATTATAGAAATGTGTTTGAAATATGAGATAAAAATATGTATAAATATATGAATTATAATGATCAGATTGTTCCTGAGGGTGACGGTGGAAAGGAAAAACTCCCCGAGATGGCAATAGAAAGAAACCTTGACAGGAACCATACTCAACAGGGAACCCATCCTCGTTTGGGTGATTTAATTTTAGATAGCAGGAATTGTTGTGCAGTCATACTGTGTGTTTGGAGGCTGAAAGTTCAATCTAACGGATGATGTCTTTAAGTTAATATGGAGCTCCAGTTCATTACTGGAGGCGTGATGGAAATTCCAGTCCTGAACTATTGAGCGGCGGCAGTCACAGGTCCTCAGAGACTTCCTTCTCCACGTTGTCCTCATGACGTAAAAGAAAGGGATGTGATTCCTCAGACCAGGCCACCATCTTCCACTAGTTCAGGGACCAGTTATGACGCTCCTGTGCCCATTGTATGTGCTGTCCACAGTGGGCTGGAGTTAGCATGGGGACATGGAGATAGCCTGGCCACAAATAGTTACATACTTTTAGTTCTATTCAACCACCCTTAGCTTTGTTTTCGATCCACACTACAGTGGCCAATTCATGCATGAAAGCGATTCCTCATGCTCCCAGAACCACTATTTCAGTATCTGACCATACTACACAATATGGTTCCTCTCCCAGGTTGCTCCACTGATGTGATAACCTGGTCATTGAGTACTGTACATTATGTTATACTAATGACTTCATTTTATGGCCACATTAGCGTGGCCTGACCAATTGAAAATAGATAGCAACGTCAGATCATAAGACTGCCCATTGTGCAGAGGCTTGTACAGTGTGCACTATGCATGGTGGGTGTTTCACCTCATATGCTTCTCTTCTTATCCTGACCTTATGATGTAAATAATAATAAAACAAATTTGACACATTATTGAAATTAATTTGTTGCATTAAAAAAAAGCCCAAATCTTAATTCATCAATATCCACAGTGACAGATAATGGCTTTTCCCAGACTGGAGTCTTTGCAGAGGTGCACAAGTGGGGAATAATTGTCACCAAAGTGGCACGTTTTTCCTACCTTGAGTTTGGGATTGGGCTGAATTAAGTTTTTGTAAACATTTCTGAGTACTCAAAGTGAAAAGACATTTTTTTTTTTTTTTAACTTTTAGAAATCTCCAATTGTGGTGGCCTTTGTGTATAGCTAAGCTTCTGACTATAATATTGACAGGATGTGTCCTGAGGGCTACATGTGTATGAAAGCGGGGAGGAATCCAAATTATGGATACACCAGCTACGACAGCTTCGGCTGGGCCTTCCTCGCCCTCTTCCGCCTCATGACACAGGACTTCTGGGAAAACTTGTTCCAGCTGGTTTGTTCATCCACATTTCTTTGAGTTTCGTATCCTAATATGCACATCATGCTTACCTGCTTACCTTTCTGTATTGTTGCTTTGTCATGCGTTACTAATGGAGCAGTGCAGTTGTTTAAGTAAGTATTGAACAATTTTCACATTTAAATGACTGGGAACATCAGTGGATATTGACTGCAAAGAATGGGTGCGGATTGTTACCCTTAAGGAAAAAGCACCTACATTTTATGAGTGATTATGTAAGTAGAGTTGTAATTGCACGTAGAAAAAAAAAACTGCATGGAGAAATGGAAGAAATGCCAGAGAAAGTGTGTTCCTTGCTCATTTTGTGCTAATGCCTTCTTGTGTATTTCAGACTCTCCGGGCAGCAGGGAAGACCTACATGATCTTCTTCGTGGTCATCATCTTCTTAGGCTCCTTTTACCTTATCAACCTGATTCTGGCTGTGGTAGCAATGGCATATGCTGAGCAAAATGAAGCCACAATAGCTGAAGCTAAAGAGAAAGAGGAGGAGTATGCCAGGATCATGGAGCAGCTCAAAATGCAATCTGAGGCAGGAACACACTTTTATTATATCGTTAATTTCATTCGCTGTTTCAGTTCATTTTCATTGCATGAAGCACCGAACAGTCAGGTCCATAAGGATTTGGTCAACAACAAATTTTTTTTTATCTCTGGTTTTGAAATATCGAAATCAATATGTGAAGACGGAAGGGTAGACTTTCAGGTTTAATTGAATGGGTTGAATAAAAGATATTGCATTAACCATTTCGGAATTAAAGTCAGATGTACACAATCCCTCTAGTGTCACAGGCTCAAAAGTCATCGGATTTAAATTAAATCCAATTCAAATTAACATAATGCAGCAGGATCATTTTCATTTTCAGGGTGGTTGCAGGGTCAGGGGTTCGAATCTCACTTTTGGTCCTGTGTGCATGAAGTTTGCAGGTTCTCCTTTATGACCCACTTCCACCAGCAGCCATGCACACCCATGCTGAGCTCGCTTTTGCCTTCCTTTTTTACATGTTGTAAAAATGGAGCCATTAAAATATATGCAATCCCTTAATGGTTAATGTGCTTGAATTACAGTTAAAAATCTGTGCCTCAATATCAATTGCTTCATTTCTTTGTAGACCACCAGAAAGAAATGAAACAATCAAGATAAAAATACAGAAGCAAAATATGAAAATGTTCCTGGTCCAAATACTTAGGATGTAAATGATAATAACAATATATAAATGTAAATATTCATAACAGAGGAATATGGACCAAAATAGAACATTTTAATATAATTACCAAGATATGGTGTATATATATATATACATATCTTGTATATATATGGCATATTTATATTAAAATCATTTTTAATGCAATAATTAAATATTTAACAAATAGAATAATCCCAACTAAGTGTTTTCTTTGTCTGACCAGTTAAAAAAAGCAAAGGTGAAAGAAAGCACAACCTCACTTTCAAGCAGAAAAAAAGCCGATGGCAGTGCTGAGTGTGATGAGAAGCATGAAGAGCATGGCGTTGCTCTTATAAATGGAGAGGTAATGCACATGCACCAACAAATCCATCTGTGATTTTAGCACATGAGGCCTATTTTAAATACAGTATTAAATTTAGCCTTGTACTGAATGGTGATTTTGAATGTTCCACAACCTGACTATAACAATAAATTATAAAAAAAAATAAAATAAATATATATATATATATATATATATATATATATATATATATATATAAATAAATAATAAAAAATAAATTAAAAAAAAATATATAAAAAAAAATAAAAATAAAAAAAAGTACAAGGTTCAGATTGTTATTTAAAAAAATATTATATACATTGATCATTGATCATTATGTGCTGTCAGTGCTGGCAAAGCATTACAGTCCAGTTTGGCTCAACATTTTCTTGTGTCTCCAAAGTCTGTGGAGGTTTCCAAATCAAATGGAAGTATGGACTTAATAGAAGTACCTGACCAGTACAACAGGAAAGCCAGTGCAGTGAGCGCCGCAAGCCATACTCTAGATGGTAAAGTTTTTAGCTTATTCATTAACAATGAAATGTGGTTCAACAAATTTGATTTGTGGGTTAAACGTGTGTGTCTACCTACAGTACAGTATTTTGGGTGGAATTACAAAAGATGTTAATATCTGGTTTATGCCTTCCTAATCTATATTCAGAATTAGAAGAGATGGAGAGACCATGCCCACCTTGCTGGTACAAGTTCTCGGACATTTTCCTAAAGTGGAACTGCTGCACACCATGGGTCAGATTGAAAAGAATTCTTTACTTGTTTGTCATGGATCCATTCGTGGACTTGGGCATCACTATCTGCATCATACTAAACACTGTGTTTATGGCCATGGAACATTATCCGATGACTCATGAGTTTGAAAATGTCTTGACTGTTGGGAATTTGGTAAGGCACTAGATACAATCGCAAAGAATTTCACTGGTTTATTCACTGCGCATCTTTTAAATTGCCCGAACATCGAACCACTTACGTTACGAGCTCTTATTTCTAGGTGTTCACGGGGATCTTTGCGGCTGAGATGGTCCTCAAGCTCATAGCCATGGACCCATACTACTACTTTCAGGTCGGCTGGAATATATTCGACAGCATAATCGTGACCATGAGTCTTGTGGAACTTGGCTTGGCTAATGTACAAGGGCTGTCTGTGCTCCGGTCCTTCCGACTTGTAAGTAATCGCTCACCCACCAGAAAGTGTATGTAAACAGAGGTTGTTCATAGATTGTCTTCCTACTATGACCCAAGTGTGTGCCGGCTCTGCTAGTGTACTGAGTATTAAAATTTTAAATGATGGAAGCCTTATTGCTTCTCGTATCCAAAACTCTGAGATTGGACACTCATTACACTATTTCATGTAAAAAAAAAAAAGCATGGAAGCAAGAATGAAGAATTTGACCTACAATCTGCGGACGTTTTAGTTGGACATAACAGATTGGAGCACAGCAAACCTATTGGAGGACTTCACACCTTTGTTTTGGTAAATAGCTGACAACTATTCTAAGTGATTCTTCTCAGAGTTCATAGGAACAAAGGACCTTTGAGCTACATGTGTATTGATAATTGGAGTCTATTAATAAGCAAGCAGGCACATGAAAGACCAAAAAAAGTACTAAACTGGGAAGAATCATAAAGTGTGGCGTTGGCATTTCTGGAGAAAGAAATTGAGCATTTATGCACTTTTGCTCTTTTATTGTTCATGCGTGAAGCAATAGGCCCAAGCTACTTTTTCTTTCTTTACGTCAACAGCTTGCCATATACTGTACAGCCTGTCAGTGTGCTGGAATGTGCACTTATTGCTTGTGGGCTTTTGAACCAATTTCTATTTGAATAACCGATTACATAAAGGATGGAAACACTGTAGAAGTGATTTTCTTTCTTATTTCAGCAAGGGAAAGGCTACAGCATGCTGTAATATGAGTTTTCTGCTTGGATGTTCATGTAAGAAAAAAAAGGTTGTAACATGCAGTACAGTGGCCAGAATAGGTCATGAGCTAAATGTGAAGCCCTGAAAGAAGTTTCAAAATAGTAAAGGGACAGGGTCAAAGCTCAGGCAGATAAAAAGTGGGGAAGAGTGGAAGACGACGAGGTAAGATCTTGGGAAACAAACCTAAGACAGCACTAATTAGAGAGAGTCACGCCCCAGCTTGGGGACAAGCATTGAAGCGAGATCAACACTTTCGCATAATATTTGATTCCAATGTAACTGACTCGTGAACGAGATCAAAGCTGTTGCCTGATGTGTGATACTGCCCCAGAAGTGATGAGATGAATAATCAGGCATGTTGGGTGATACAAGACCAGGTTTGCGGTGAGATCGTCAGGTATGTTGGATCAGTAACATAAGATGGAATGATGACACGATGAGATTAAATCTAGGATCCAATACCTGGTGCAGGGCCAGAACTGGTAAATAACCTGGGTAGGGTTGTGTGATGCAGTTGCAAGATCTACGTATGTGAGATACCAATACTGTGTACAGAGTGAAAGATCTAGGGGCCAGGAATGAGATGGAGAAATACAAGTGAAGCGGCATCTTGGATGCTGTAAAACTGCTTGTTTCATTCAGGAATCCATCGGTTTTGGTTTGAAGATGGAAGCCATGTGTATGGTGCTACTTTATTTGGGAGAGCAGGGTCCCTTGATGCCGCATAATGGGCATTTTTTCAGACAGGACCCTCAACATGTACTCAATGTACAGTATGCACTGGGAAGAAACCTTTGCATTACCATCAGAAATATATTGACAGATGTCATTAGATGGACCAGTTTGATCTCCTTGCAATGAATGCGACTTTTGCTTTGGACTTACTAGCGGTTATTATAAACATACTTTATCCACATTTGTATACTCTTCAATGACACATGGAAACAAGCGAACCGTAGACAAAATCCAAAATAAAAGTCTTGAAGCTAATGCATCTACAACGTTTGTGAATTCAGAAAGCTCCTAATTGTTAGCCATGGGATCTACTATGTTTTGAAACATACCTGTATGTTCAAAACAGGTTATAATGTGATTATAATGCTATCATTTTATTTTTTTTTAAGATGACGCCTGTATGTGTAACGGTTGCACATATTGCTTGTTTGCTTATTGTTGTTGGATTTATTTTTTTATTTGTTTTGGATTTTCCCCCGATTTTCTCCCTAATTTAGTCGTGTCCAATTCCTCCCCGTCACTAGGGGGCGCTCCCACATTAAGGCTACTACTACCACTCAGTCGGGAGGGCCGAAGACTATCACGTGTTTCCTCCGAACCATCTTTTTGAACTGCTTGCTCACGCACCATTGGGGGCGGCGTAACACACTCGGAGGACAGCGCTATCCGTTCCCTCCATTGCGCGAACTCACAGACGCCCCTGAATGGCTGTAGAGCCGTGATTAATGTGGGAGCACCAAGTACCTCTCATCCCTCCCCTCTGAGAGAGCTCGGCCAATCAGCTCTCTCTAGACCTCCGGCTGCGAGAGGTTACAGCACCACCCGGGATTCGAACTCGCGATCTCCGGATGATAGGGCGAGCGCCATTCGGAGGCCCATTATTGTTGGATTTGCACAAATATTCTTATGTTTAGGCTTCAGCTGACCCATGCACAGATTTTGGTTTATAAACTGTTGTGTGATTGTACAATTCTATGTTGTGTTGTACTGTATGCAGTTACATTATGCATACAGTTATATTGTATTCGTACATTTACCTAGTTTAAACGGTATGAACAAATGCACCGATCAGCCATAGCATTAACACCACAAAACATAACACATTTAACATTAATTATCAATTTTACACCAGTAAACTGGTGACAGAACTGTTCCCACAGAAAAGCCAATGCAGTATAAATTGCCCAAAATTGGCAGCAGGTAAAGAACCTAAGGCCTCGAAATTCCTCTGATCCCAATTTAATCGAGCACCATACCTGGAGGACCCTGCCATGTAACCAGCAGCACCCTGGTGGCAGATTACACAGATTACTACCACAGCACACCTTGACATAGGGGTCCGAGTTGCTCAGGCGGGGAGAAGGGAACCTACAACAATATTAGGCATGATGTTGCATGTTCTAATGTTATGGCTGATTGGTGTGTGTTGCTGCAGTATTGTTATACCATGTAAGGGGTATACATGATACATTTATACATATACTATATACATTTTTGGTAAATTCTAGCAAATGCTGGTGTCTGAATGAAGACAAGCAGTGGGGAAAGGGGGATGGAGTATGAGTTAGCATGTTAGCATAGCTCATGATAGACATATTGACTGGATTATGGATTTTATACTGGGTCACAGTGGTATGTTGTTTGTACTGTAAATATCCTTACAGAGTATTTATCACAATCTGTGGCTGCCTAACATTTGATTTATTATCCAAACCTTAAAGTGTTTCTTTAATCTCCAAGTCTCCAAGTGTTTATTATAACTGCTTGTGAGTTGTGCCTGATTTTGTACTTGATAGTTCTTTTTGAGCGAACCATAATGAAATCATGTTCTGACTAATATTCAATACAGATGCGTGTCTTCAAGTTGGCAAAGTCGTGGCCTACCCTGAACATGCTGATTAAGATCATCGGTAACTCTGTGGGTGCTCTGGGGAACCTGACACTTGTCCTTGCCATCATCGTCTTCATCTTRGCTGTGGTGGGCATGCAGCTGTTTGGGAAGAACTACAAGGACTGTGTGTGTAAAATCGCGGCGGACTGTGAACTTCCACGCTGGCACATGACCGACTTTTTCCATTCGTTCCTCATTGTGTTCCGGATCCTGTGTGGAGAGTGGATTGAGACCATGTGGGACTGCATGGAGGTGGCAGGCCAAGGCATGTGCATTGTTGTCTTCATGATGGTCATGGTGATTGGAAACCTGGTGGTGAGTATACTGTATGTTACAGTCCTTTTGTCTCGACAAGGTCGGTCTGAACGCCTTCATGTTGAGATCCATGACTCTCAGGAACACAGAGGGGACTTGCTTGTAAAAGAATGAACAAGAATCCAAACAAGAATCCAATATTCTAAAATGAATTAATTGCACCAAGTACTAATTTAAGAATAGTGTTTTAAAACACCTGCATCAGAATGACTAACCGCATTGGGAACATTTTACCATAAACACACTGAATGTGTTTCAAGGTTGCTTTAAGGGTTCCTACAAAGTAGCATAGCAAAGAAACCTTTCCAAACACTACTGTATTAAACATCTACTGAAGTCTGTATACTAATCGTGCCATCCATTATTTCCGTTGGACATCCATTGGACAGGTCTTGCGAAGCTAATTAACTTGTGACGTGCCACTCATGCCTGGAACTCAACTGCCAGTCTGATATCCCAAGGCGCACTGGAGTGGATGTTGCCTGACATGCTTTAGAAGACAGATCTGTCACGGATCTTACATCCTGTAGAGTAGATCATGTGATCCTTTCACTAGAAGTTAATTATACATAGGGCTTATTTACTTTGAGTATTAACCAGCCGTTCACTATAAATGTAACCAGGAAGATTTCCGTTTCATCTATTCTTAGAGCAAAGAGGAAATAGCTCATCCGATGAGGTAGCGAACCTGGCGAACAGAGTCTTTTTCTGAGATCCTTTGATGGGGAATTTGGGGGGATGTGGAGATATGTATTTCAGGTAATAAGTACTATTTGCAACAGCCAGAACAGGAAAAAGTAAGTGTAATTTATGGATTGTCCCAATGACTGGTTGAGTTAAACCAACCTCAAATCCAGGAACGATCAGGATCATCAGTTAGAAGAACCTACATTACAAATGATAACACTGCGCACAATATAGATTTTTTTTCTTTCGTTAAATTGTTACACAGTCTTTTCTTAATACACAAATGTGCTACTGAACCGTGTTCTACTCTGGATGTACGTGTTAGAGAATAGAAGGGAAAAAATGCTTTTGGTCCTTACAGGTGCTCAATCTCTTCCTGGCGCTGCTGCTCAGCTCCTTCAGTGGAGACAATATGTCGTCAGACGACGATGGCGAAATGAACAACCTGCAAATTGCCATAGCAAGAATCACCAGAGGCATCGACTGGGTGAAGGCCTTCATTATCACAGGTGTGAGGCGGTTGTTGCGCCTAAAACCGAAGGAAGAAGAGAAGAAAGAAAATGATTTCGCCCTGAACCACATGGGCGTGGCTGAGTCAGACGATGAGATGAAGGCGGAGCTGAAACAATTTGATGGTGCCCTTAGATTAGCTGTTGTTCCCATTGCAAAGGGGGAGTCTGATTTTGAAAGCCCTTATGATGATGATGATGACGACGATGATGATGACGACGACAGTGCTTCTGGAAATGAAGAGAAGATTGATGAAAAAAACAAAGTGAGTTTTTAACAATTCAACACAACAGCAAGTAATGTCCCATTCTTAACTTCAATATCGATTCCACTGTTTTAAATATCAGGTATCACTCTCGCGCTCATCTCCTATACCACTTCATATACTGTGTGTTCTGTGCCGCTTGAGTGTCCTTGCAGAAATTAATTTCTTAATCGATGGTATTAGATTATATGGAGCAACCACCATAAACATCCATGTCCATTAATGTCGTCCTATATTCATTGCTCCTATAATCCTAGTATCACACTATGATACCATGTGACAATCATAAACTCAACAGCCCCTGTGGTGGGCAAGAAAGTGAATATGAATTCCCCTACAGCTGAAAACCTCATTTAAAATTTACACATAGAATGTCTGGTTATAATGAGGGCTAGTGAGGCTGGACAGAAAGAAACAGAGACTTTTTATGGGTGTAGTGGAGGTCAGGTGTCACAGTGACAGAGCGTGGGAAACAGCACCAGCACAGCATGATTAGTTAACCTGGTCAACAACCATCTGACCTCTTGGGTTCCTCTTTCACGCATTTCTCCTGCCTAGAATTTTCACATTACTTGATCTAGACATGCATCCAAAAATCTGTCCGATTCTTCTTTTTTTTCTTTTTTCTTCTTTGGTAGTCCGTGTTGTGAGTAAAGCTATGCAGTGCTGCTTGAGGTCAGATATTTTGTTGAACATTTGTTTCAATGAGGCGCATTAGCCCTGACTCATTAGGCAACTGTTTGCTGGTATGTCTGCAAACTGGGTTGTGTTACGAGGCTCATAACATACTCTCGCGTGTCGAAATGCTTGGCATAACAACAGCAGCCATGTTTCTCCAGAGGGAAGGGGATACATAGCTGAAGTAGAGGCAGTGGTGCTCAGCGAGCAGCTCTACTTCTAACATTTAATCAGGCGAAAAAAAACAGGACAAAATAACTTTTTTTTTCTTTTTTTTTTTAACCAGTATTGTTGCATAAATTGTGTGAAAAAATAAGCTTCAAAATTGTAAACAATGAGCTACTTCATATGGAATTAGGGATAAACATCGAAATACGCTAATGGATAAACAGCATGGTCCTTTTTTTTTTTTTTTTTTATCAGACAGATCTGTTTACTCCTTAAGCTTCAGTTACATGCGGCTACGTCAGTGAAAGTGAAATACCGTCCAAGGCCAAGTGATGGATTTATGTAGCACACATATTATTCACAGTGTCTTCTTCTGCATGCTGCTAAATATAACCCCTTTTGAACTACGCCTACAAACCTGTAGAGATATTCTCACACAAGATAAGAAATCTAGTCAGAAATAGCGCAGGAACAAAAAAACACCGCGGCAGATTAAAAATAAATATGATGTAAATGAATTGATTGTTTAGAGTATGGCACGTGTTAATAATGTAGGTTGATACACAGTGTATAATATTAGAGTCTTTCAGCAGTTTTTTCCTGGCAAATAAATGGCACTTTTTTTTTTTCAATAGAGTCGTCATTCATACCTGTTTCCATATTTTGCATCTCACATTTGACACCTTCCATAGTCATTATTTCTTTTGGACAGCTGAGAGATGCAGATGACTCGTCCAGCTGTAGCACCGTGGACAAACCTCCAGATGTGGAAGATGTGGATTCAGAGGATGAACCAGATCCCATCTCCCCAGTGGACTGCTGCACAGAGAGTGAGGCTCTAAGCACTGCTTTCTTTTAGTGTTTATCCCAGCTTCTATACTATTAAAGCAGGGGTCTCAAACTCAGTTCCTGGAGGGCCGCAGCCCCACAGAGTTTTGTTCCAACCATAATTAAAAACACCTGATCCAACTAAACAAGTCATTAAGGCTTATTTGAAAACTACATGGTATGTATGTTGGAGCAGGGTTGGAACAAAACTCTGTAGGGCTGCGGCCCTCCAGGAACTGAGTTCGAGACCCCTGTATTAAAGAGTTGGCTATATGAGCTACTCAGTAGCATCGATCCAGCATAGTCTGAACACCAGCTTCTAAACCTCCCAGCAGCTCCTAGAGCTGCTCAAACTGGTCGGCTATCATTACCAGCTGGGACATTTTTATATCCGGCATTCTTTCTATTGATTAGTAAATGTTGGACATTCCACGACAGTGGTGCTGCCTCATGAGCTCAATGTGTGGTGTGCGTGCAAAGTTGTGCATGTTAGGTTTCTGCGAGTACCACCTCGCAAAAATATTCAGGTCAACATGTGCTTGTTTATGGTGCTCTGTGACTGCAGGAAGTTCCATACAGGATGTATTCCAATCAAACCCAGACCCTGGAGGTGCAAGGCAGCAGTACTAACCACTATACCACTGTGCCTCCTACACTGGATTGTTTTAGTATTTCTTTTATGTAGAGTTGTGTAATGGAATGAAAATGGCATGAGAACTGAATGGAAGTTCCGAAGCTAAAACTTTACTAAAACAATTTTAAAAGTCCAAAATCTCTTCTCAATCTCTTCTTCTCAGTCTCTTCTTTCCCCTGCATTACAGAATGCATTAGATGCTGCCCATGCCTGGATATAGACATCACTACGGACAAAGGAAAGATATGGTGGAACATCCGTAAGACCTGCTATTCCATTGTGGAGCATAACTATTTTGAGACCTTCATCATCTTCATGATTCTTCTCAGCAGTGGAGCCTTGGTGAGCTGAAGGGAAAAGTGTAGATGCGTTGAAAGTTTTTTTGTTTTGTTTGTTTTGTTGAGATGTAGTACAGCTTTGCGATATGAACCCGTGTTTTCTTTTTCTCTGATTAGGCCTTTGAGGACATTTACATTGAGCAGCGACGAGTGATCAAAATCATTCTCGAATATGCAGATCAGGTCTTCACCTACATTTTTGTCGTGGAGATGCTCCTGAAATGGTTTGCTTATGGTTTCAAGACCTACTTCACCAACGCGTGGTGCTGGCTGGACTTCCTCATTGTCGATGTATGTTTTTTTTTATGTTCATCATGTCAAAGAAAAACCTAATACACTATAGTCATAGACCAACCTACTGTAGGAATAATGTATATTGTAAATAACTGGATATCATATTGAGTAAATCAGTTGATTGACACAGACCTTATGTTCATACGCTCCACTCTGTTGGTGATACAGTTTAGATTAAACACAAGCAGCAGTTCTTCCTTCATGGATCTCCCAAGAGTAATGTTAGTTTCTTAAGTACCACTCTTCTAAAATGAATATTTTTAGACAGCTTCAACAATGCGACCTAAGTGGAATCCGGCTAAGATCAACATTTTGCCAGAAACAAAACAAGGACAGATATTCAGAAAAGGAAAATGTAATAGTTTTGTCACCGTAGCAACCAAAGTAAGTCGAATAAGGCAAAATTAATAGCTCAAACAACATTGCTAATATATTGAGGGACTGTAGTAAGTAATCATTTACTTGAGTATAGCTTCAGTGTCAGCATGTTGTTCAACTGTTCATTCACCTTGAAATTGCTCCATTATCACACAGGTCTCCCTGATCAGCCTGACGGCTAACATCCTGGGTTACTCCGAGCTCGGACCCATCAAATCCCTGAGGACTTTGAGGGCTTTGAGGCCGCTTCGTGCTCTGTCCAGATTTGAGGGAATGAGGGCAAGTACTTTACTGAATTTTCTTTTTATAGTACTTTAGTTAGTACCTATACAGACCTCTGGATGTAGATTTAGATGTGTAATGAATATCTAGAGGTGACGGTGGTGAGGAAAAAACCCTTGACTTGACTCTGGACACTCTGTGACGGGTGACACTGGATACTGGGATTAAAAACCATTACATTGTACAGGTAGTGCAGAGTAAATACAGTTCAAAGAATGTTCAAACTGGTTGGGAAGCACAGATCTTGAAGGTGTCTAATAAGTGAAACCATTCAGAGCAGCACTTTGTGGGGGATCACAAAGTGTACAGTAGGACCTGTCTAGCAAACACTATTTGCATATGAAGTAGCTGATCCTGGAGAACGTCTTGCGTTTAAATACACATTATATCTACAGCTTTAATTTTCTTTTATGACTGACGTGTATTAAGTTGAAACTTTTCTGATTTTGTATATTTAACGTCCTCAGGTGGTCGTTAACGCCCTGGTTGGAGCCATTCCTTCCATTTTTAACGTGATGCTGGTGTGTCTGATCTTCTGGCTGATCTTCAGCATAATGGGTGTAAACCTGTTTGCTGGAAAGTTCTACTACTGCTTTAACACAACCTCAGAAGAATATTTCCCCATCGACGTGGTGAACAACAAAAGCGACTGCCTTGAGCTGATGAGTAATGATTCAGACGTGAGATGGGTGAACACAAAAGTCAACTACGATAGCGTGGCCATGGGCTATTTGGCCTTGCTTCAAGTGGTTAGTGTTCACATAAGGCTGAAGGAATGAATTGGATTGATGGATGGATTGGAGTCTGTTTAGAGAATTAGATTAGAGCTTGTTTTGTTTTGGTTATACTGTAAAATCATAATTTCTTGTTGGTTCACAGGCAACATTTAAAGGTTGGATGGACATCATGTATGCTGCGGTGGATTCGCGTTCGGTAAGGTTCGGTCTTTAGAGGTAGAGACCGGACGTATTTGCGAAAACCTGATGAATAATAATTAATTAACATCCAATAGATGTTGTAGGAGTGATAAACACTTAAAATATTTTTTACCAGCCCTGCAACTGATATTATCTGACTTTACATAGGTGGAGGACCAGCCGGACTATGAGGCAAACCTCTACATGTATCTGTACTTTGTTATTTTTATCATCTTTGGGTCCTTCTTTACCCTCAATTTATTCATCGGCGTTATCATTGATAACTTCAATCAACAAAAATCAAAGATAAGTATCAACCTCAAAGTACGACAAAGCATCATTAAGTAAATCAAATCAGCCTCAATCTGCTGGACAAAGCTTTTTTTTTTCTTTTCTGATGGAATCAGTAAATAACATTGCAACGAAATGTTTAAAGTACATGTGGGTTTGTATTTAAGGAATAAAACACTTTGAGTGTGCTGTTCAAGCTGTTTGAATAACAAGCGGTTGGTGTGATTAAGTCAAGCTGCTGCTGCAATCTCAGAGCTGATTCATTTTTCTAAAACATCACATCCCTAAGTCTTTCACTGCTCTTGCACCACAACAATTTGCAGATAAAAATATTTTTTTATCTGCATCACAAATCATAATTATTTTATGAGAACCAACATTGTATAAATATGCCTAGAAGTATCAAATCAAAATCATAAAAAATAAAAAAAACATAACTTGAATATGAATATAAATTCTGGTTTACAAATATTGGATTTCTTTTTTGGCCTCTGTACATCACCACATTGCATTTGTGATGACTTTCAGCTTTGTTTCCAGGGATTTGACAAAAGTGTGCACTTAACCACTCAAGAACTACAGATACACACACACACACTTTTGCTGGCTCATAAAAATAACAGAGCAATCTAACATAACTACAAACATAAGGATTGCCTTTAATACTCGGATGAAACCCTTTGCAGTCAATAACTGCCTGAAGTCTGGAACCCATGGGCGTGACCAAATGCTTAGTTACCTTCTTTAAAATGCTTTGTCAGGCCTTTCTGCTGCTGCCTTCAGCTTGCATTCATAGGGTGCTATTGGGTTAAGAGCAGATGACTGACTTGGCCTGTGAACAATACTCCATTTCTTTGCTTTGAGAAACTCTTAGGTAGCTTTCACTGTGTGTTTTGGGTCATATTGCAATAGATCTGCAATATGAAGTGACATCCTATCAGTTTTTCAGCATTACCCTCATTCTGAGCAGGGAGTATCGCTCTACACACTTCATCCTGCTACATTTATCCGCAGTCAGGCCATCAATTAAGACAAGTGTCCTGGTTCCATTGGCAGAAATACTCTTTCTTGCTTCATATTGCTGCCTCCACCTGTGTCAAAATATGTTCCCATGGTGATGCTCAAGCATGCGTGATGTTGTGTAAGGGCTCTTCTTCACCATGGACAGAATCTACTTCAGTTGTCTTCTGTGGTCTTCCAGGCCTTTGGCTGTTTCTAAGTTTTACAGCTAATTTCTTCTTTTTAAGGAGATCCCACATTACTGCATTAGCCACACCCCTTTAAAAAGAAAAAAATCTCTCTGATTTGTTTTTTTCCCCCACCTCCTTCACTTCCATAGATGCCTCTTTAGACCCCATTTTGAGAATTTGAGTGAACAGCTACCAAATGCAAACGTAACACTCAGAACCACCTCCAGGCCTTTTATCTGCTTGAATAGTCATGGAGTAATGAGGGAACAAGTCACACTTGGCCATGCAACTTCTTGTCAGCCATTTGGTCCATTATTTATGAGCTACCAAAAATGGGTGTGTGTATGAAAATGGCTGTAGTTCCTGAACGGTTATTGCTGCGGTTTTGGCGAAAAGCCTGGATTAAAGCTGAAAGTCTTGACTTAGCTAACATCTTAAATGGTAAAAAAAAACACCCTGATCATTGTTTCAATGTTCCTGAATCTGACTTGTATTTTAATATGTTAATATGCTAATGTAATTAATGCAATGTAGATCTAATGCTCAATTTGTGTCAACTCAGAAAGGTGGTAATAATAATAATAATAATAATAATAATAATAATAATTGTATTATTATTATTATTAATAATAATAATAATAATAATAATAATAATAATAATAATAATAATAATAATAATAATAATAATAATAATAATAATCTTCAGAAATTGTTAACCCTTGTAAGGAAGGCATGATCTCATGATCTCATGATCATCACGTCAAATGAATAAAAATGTACTATATACCATGTTTTAGAGAGTTTAAGACGTAAATAATAATTGCATTCCTGTGACCCCTTACTTAGGAGGACAAGACCTCTTTATGACAGAGGAGCAGAAGAAATACTATAATGCTATGAAAAAACTTGGCTCTAAGAAACCACAGAAACCGATCCCACGCCCCCAAGTAGGTTTAATGCTTTATGTATTGGATGAATAAATATCTACCAGTAAATGTAATCTATAATCTGTTAGGAAATAAGTAAAGTTTGATATTAAATCATCAGCTGTATTATTATTACCTTGTATTTCGCCTAATGCTCATCTGATGTCATAACTTTCTGCAGAACTGTTTTCAAGGCTTCATCTTTGACGTGGTCACGAAGCAGTTCTTCGACATCTTGATCATGGGCTTGATCTGTCTGAACATGATCACCATGATGGTGGAGACGGATGACCAGAGCGCAGAATTTGAAGAAATTCTATACATGGTCAACCTGGTTTTTATCGTCCTGTTCACCGGGGAGTGTGTGCTCAAGCTCATCGCCCTGCGACAGTATTTCTTTCATGTTGGATGGAATATTTTTGATTTTATTGTGGTTATTCTTTCAATTGTAGGTGAGTACTAGAGTTAGGTTAACAATAAGACTCATGTGCCCTGATTTACTGAGGTACTAAATAACGGACTACTCAGAGTCAATAGATTGAATACAATGATGTACCCAGGTTTTGTTGTGTCCATCAGTTAAGATCTCATATTAACTTTTTAAATAGAAGTCCATATGGATTTGTTGAGGCGTTTTTTTACCCCCTTCTTTTTGTTTTCACATATTGTTACACAGTTACGTCTTCATTAAATCAGGGCCATGGATGTTGTTTGTATTACAGTGCTTTGCAGAAGTATTCATACCCCTTGAACTTTTCCACATTTTGTCACTGTACAATCACACATGTCCATGTAGTTTATTTGGATATTGACCAACACAGAGTGTTCAGGGCCCGGAGTCAATACTATGCTGCAATTCTTTTGGTTTATGTCTTTACGAACTTTGCACATCTGGAGTGAAATATTTGCCCATTCTCCATTGCATACATGTAGGCACTCAGATTGGAAGCAGATCATCTATGAACAGCAATTTTCAAATCTTGCCACAGATTCGTTGTGTTGAATTTAGGTCTAAACTTGAATGACTGGGCCATTCTAACACAAATATGCTTCATCTAAACCTTTCCTATGTTTAGGGTTATTTGTCCTGCTGGAAGGTGAACCTCCATCTCCAGTCTCAATTCTTTGTAGACTCTAACAGGTGTTCTTCTACAAATTGCCCACCCATCTTCCCATCACCTGTGACAGCGTCCTTGTCCCTGCTGAAAAAAAGCATCCCCACAACATGATGCTGCCACCACCATCTTTCACAGGGCTTCTCTGATTAATGCTCTCCTTGCCCGGCCTGTCATTCCATTTTCAGATCCATGCTCCATGAGATGTTCAAAGATGGGATATATTGTTATAACCTAACCCTGTCTGATGTGTTCCTTGTGCTTCATATTGCTGTTTGTTACAGTAACTAATGTTCTCTAACAAACCTCTGAGGGCCTCACAGACCAGCTGTATTGATACTGAGATTAATTTGCACACAGATGGACTCTACAGATTAATTAGATGACTTCTGAAGTCAGTTGATTCCACTGGGTTTTAGTTAGGGGTATCAGAATAAAGGGGGATGAATACAAATGCATGCAGCACGTTTCAGAGTTTTATTTGTAAAAAAAAAAAAAAAAAAGTGAATCATTTTCAGTGCACTTCACAATTACTGTATGTGCCACTTTGTGTTGGTCTGTCACATGAAATCCCAATAAAATACATTTACGTTTGTTTCTGTAATGGGACAAATTGTGACAAAGTTCAAGGAATATAAATACTTTTGCAAGGCATTGTACAATGTTCAAATGTACACTGCCTGGAAAAAGGTCACCGTTTGGATCTAAATTAGCACATACTTAAGAGCCTCCCACTGGATTATTACAATGAGTAATACGGTACGTTTCAGCAGGCAATCATTTTTTAAGCACTAATTGATACAGTGAGTACATTCTCATTTCTTAAACATTCATATCAAAAAGTTATTTGCCATGGTAATGGAAAAGATGTCACAGTATTTCAGAAGGGTTAAATTATTGGTCTGCTTCAAGCAAAGGAAACAATTGCTGAATCTACTGAAATTGCATTATAAACTGTTTAATATTATATTAACACATTATTAAAAACCTGGAAGGATCGTGCAGAACTGTCAAAGCTGTGTGAGTCTGAAAAAAATCATGAATGAACATGATCAGAAATCACAATTCAATTCAAAGCAGCTTTATAATAATAATAATAATAATACATTTTATTTGTAGGCGCCTTTCATGACACTCAAGGACACCTTACATACCATAAAAAACAACATACAAACATGGAAATAAATAAATAAATAAATAAATAAAATAAAAAACAATATGCACACAATAGTGTTAAAGATATGTCTGCCTGAATAGATGTGTTTTCAAACGGGATTTAYAAACAGTGATAGAGTTACTGTTACGGATATCGGAAGGTAGTAGGTTCCACAGGTAGGGGGCAGCGTAGCTAAAAGCACGAGATCCCATGGTTGCCAAACGCATACGAGGAAGAACCAGGTTTAATGATGATAATGATCTCAGATCTCTTGAAGGAGTATAGGTTAAGAGAAGATTTGTTAAATATGACGGAGCCAGGTTATGTAATGCCTTATAAGCGAGAATCAAAAGAAAGATTATGGAAATTTTTATGAAATGTGTATTCATTAAAATGATTAGATTGTCCCTGATGAACCTTGGGCGACGGTGGCAAGGATAAACTCCCTGAGATTTACAGTTACATACTGTAAATCTCAGTAAATACAGTTTCTCCCTAAGAAACCTTGAGATGAACCACACTCAACAGGGAACCCATCCTCATTTGGGTGATAACAGGTAGCAAGAATTGTTTTGCAGTCATACTGTGTGTTAGGTGGCTGGACGTACAATATAACAGTTGATGACTTTAAGTTAATATTAAGTCCAGTTCGTTATTGGAGGCTCAGGTAGACTGTAGGAAATTCCAAGTACTGAGCGGCTGCAGTTACAAGTCCTCAGAGAACAGCTGTCTGTATCTGCCAAGGCCTGGACTGTCAAAAGCGGGGCACCATGATGAGTCAGATGGTCTAGAGGGCAACATTAATTGGAAGGGTATTCCATAACCTAGGGTCTTTTAAGAAAAATCACTTACATGCTTGATGAAATAAACAAATCCTAAAAAAAAAATGGACAGTAGAAATCACAGCTATGTTTAACCGTGACAGTAAGAGCATTTATACATGGAATGTGACAAGAGGTGACAGTACTGGAACTAAACAGCTGTGTCCAAGTACAAGCCTTTGGGGCAGAATTATCATCCGGGGCTGCTTCAGTTGGTCAGGTCTAGTCTCAGCAATGTTACGTGCCAATGAAATGAATTAAAATGACCTGATTGTACTGAATGACCGGGTTATCACAACTATGAAATTTTTTCCCTGAATGGAAATATTGTGACATTGCAAAAGGTTGTTGAAACAATGCCATGGCAAATGCATACCATAATTCCAAAGATGAAGGTGTCTAACAAAATATTGGAGTGTGCGACCTTTTTTGGCCAGGCAGTGTATAATTCTTTCTAAAGAATTCTTTTTCATTATAAAATGCATATTCAATCACTTTTCAAATACTGATGCATCATTAACTATTTTTTAGGCTTAGTTCTAGCAGACGTCATTGAGAAGTACTTTGTGTCACCCACGCTTTTCCGTGTCATTCGACTTGCCAGAATTGGCCGAGTTCTGCGTCTGATCCGAGGTGCTAAAGGCATTCGGACTTTGCTGTTCGCCCTGATGATGTCCCTTCCTGCCCTTTTTAACATTGGCCTTCTCCTCTTTTTAATCATGTTCATTTTCTCCATATTTGGCATGTCCAACTTTGCCTATGTGAAAAAAGCTGGCGGCATTGATGACATGTTCAATTTCGAGACCTTTGGAAATAGTATAATATGTCTGTTCATGATCACGACATCCGCTGGTTGGGACGGGCTTCTGTCCCCTATCCTTGACAGCAAGCCTCCTGACTGTGATCCGGACGTTGAGAATCCTGGCACAGACGTGAAGGGTAACTGTGGGAATGCTGGAGTGGGAATAGTCTTCTTTTGCACCTACATTGTGATGTCCTTCCTTGTGGTGGTCAACATGTACATTGCCATCATTTTGGAGAACTTCAACGTAGCGACAGAGGAGAGCAGCGAGCCTTTATGCGAGGAAGACTTTGAGATGTTCTATGAGACCTGGGAGAAGTTTGATCCAAATGCTTCACAGTTCATCGAATACAGCGTGCTGTCTGATTTCTGCGACACCCTGAAAGATCCACTGAGGATCCCTAAACCAAACACAGTCAAGCTGATAACGATGGACCTACCAATGGTACCTGGGGAAAAGATCCACTGTCTTGACATCCTGCTGGCTCTCACAGCTGAGGTGCTCGGGGAATCTGGGGAAATGGACATGCTTAAGTCAAGTATGGAGGAGAAATTCATGGCAAACAACCCGTCCAAAGCCTCATATGAGCCGATAACCAGCACTCTTAGACGGAAGCAGGAGGAAGTGGCTGCTAAGGTCATCCAGAGAGCCTACCGCAAATACAAACTCAAGACTTGTAACAGAAAGGGAGCAGGCAGCATCAGACAAAAGAGTGAGAAGCCACCATTTGTAGCTCTGCAGAATGAGGTGGTCTTACACTCTGCCCCTTTCACCATCCCTGACTCAACCTACGTGGACAACATGAGGGAGTCCTTTGTGTAGCGAGATCTTCTGGGTGTTTCTGGTTAAACGTTCTTCAAAGTGACAATGTTTTCAAAGGAAGACTTCTTGTCCACTTTAAAGGTTATCACTTCCCTTATGAGAAGGGAATGTGAGTGTCAACTGCTGTATTGTTCACTATAAAGAAGTTAAGAACCAATGTTAGTGAAGAAACCAGTGGTGTAAATTCTTTAAGGAAAAAGTGAGTCTTTAATGTAGCATCAAAATATTTATAGGAGCACTAAGCACAATTTTCTAGTCCCAAAAGAAAAGTAGTGAGAAGTATAACTGTAGCATGTGACGTTTAGATAATCTGTGAATACTTTTGATACAACACTGAAGGAATTGCTAGCTGACATGGTGAAAATGGTGCATGGCAGAAATTAATTTCTTGTTAAGATTTAGTATGTAACAAAGAAGGAAAAAGTTAATTTTATTTATAATACTAAATCAGATTTTTAGTGTTATAGACTTTAATATATTACCCATAATTTATACTATTTATACTATACTATATTTATACAATTTTTCCTTATAATTACCATTATGTAAAATTTTAAATCATAAACAGAGGAACCTTGGATTGTGAGCATAATTTGTCCCAGAAGTGTGGCATATCAAAGCACTTGTATATCAAAGCGAATTTCGCAATAAGAAATAATGACATTGGTTCCACAAACCAAAAAATATACATACAAAAATAATTAATACAAAATGTACAGTAAAAATAAAAACAAATTAACCTGCACTTTATCTTTGAAAGTAATTGTGGCAGTAGTGACCAGAGGGGGAGGATAGGAGAGGATGAGGGAGAGGGGTGGGTGGGTAGCTACTGTGTAGGATAACTTTCACTCACACACACACACACACACACACACACACACACACACACACACACACACCATTTTACTAATAAAGACTCTCACTCACATTAGTGCGCACACACACACACACACACGGTCGCACACACACATGCAGACATCAGCATTCAGACAGACTCAGAGAGAGGAGAGGAGGAGGAAGGGGGTTGATGTGTAGGATGACTTTTACACACACACCAGTTTAACTAAATAAGTACTCTCACTCACACAAGCATGTGTGCACATACACACACACACACACACACACACACACACACACACACACACACACACACACACACAAGCACAAAATAAAATGTGCTTTATGCGCACATACAGTACGTGCTCACAGTGTTATAGCAAACATTACATCCGCGCACGGATGTTGACTACACGAGTGATGCATGCACACTGAGACTGAGCACAGGAGACGATTACCCACAATTCTGCAGAGAGAGAGTTGTGATCACGTGACACTCGGCGTCAAAACAAGAAGCACATGCATGCTACATGATACTCTATGATACTTGGCGCCTGTATATCAAATTTTCTCGTCTTGCGGAATGCTCGCAAACCGGGTTACTCACAATCCAAGGTTCCACTGTCAAAGTCAAATTTACTAAAATCTCGCAACCATTTGACTGAATATAATGTAAATGAAGAATCTTTGAAACAATATTTATACTGTCATCAATTTAATTTTTCACTAACCCTGCATTCTGATACTGTTTACATCGATCTTAACATCAACCTCATCTACTTTTCTGGTGGAAGTGCATTAATCATGCCATATCCACTCACAGGATAGTGAAATAGGAAAGGGAATATGTTCACCTTGGAATTAGATCAACGTACTAGTTTGGCAAGTCAAAAAAATCCTTTTAGATTAGGCTCAGACATAGATATATAGTTTGAAAAGACTCCGATTGTAGTGGCATTTAAGCAAAAAAAGAAATGATGAGACGTGGATAAATGTGCATTGGAAACATTAGCAATTTACCTAGACTTTATTTTCTTCACTATAGTGTATGAAACTTTTGCAACATTAGGTTAAAATGTTGTAATAATTTTGAGTAGCCTAAATTCTAATTTACATTTGACCCAGAGTAGCATGTACCTACAGTATCATGCAAAAGTCTTGAGCCACCACTTTTTCATGTAGTCTTGAGGAATAGCTCTCCAGGCATCCTGAATAACATTTTTGGATATTTTCAGTCCAGACCCTGTACCTGTACCTGTTTTTTTTTTTTCCCTTGGTAGGCATGAACCAGCCGGTCACAGTAAAACATTTGTTCCCAATTCTTTACTTTCTTCTATTTAATTTAATTGAATTTAATAGTTTAAGGTCAAGACCTTTGAACAGTACTTTACCATCTAAATCCACACTAAAATTGTAGCAGCTTTGTATATTATTAATATTGTAGATTAATTGTATGAGTCAATACAAATCAAGGTCTTAAATGAATGCTTTAACTGTTAAACTTAAGTAGCTAGCCTTTGATGAATTTTTTTTAGTTATTTATTTTTGTAAAAATTTGTGCTTATGTTTTATTGCAGACCAAACAAAATGATACAGAGTTGTAATTAAACTATGCAAATCAATATTCTTATGGGTCTGCTCTCTCTCAAAAATCCTCGTGTGACTGTGAAGGAGTGATTTATTAAATGTACAAGCATTTGGTGATTACCGTCATTAAGCATATGCATTGCCACCAGCAATAACTCTTAAGCATAAAGCATAAATATGTTGTGTTTTCTAAATGGGTAAGAAGGGTGATAAAGACTTTGGCCATTTACAGTTACATTAGATTAAATTTAGACATTAGATTGCATTACTGGATTTATGGTTTGATATTTCTAATACATATTCATTGGTTTGATTTTCAACTATTTTATTATTATTATTATTGTTATTATTATTATTATTATTATTATTATTGTTATAATTTAAGATAAAATATTATACACAACCAAAAAAAAACATGTTGGGCAGTCTATATAAAGATTTAATTGTTTATAAGTAAGTACGCAAGGGTCTATTTGAGACTTGAGATCATATTTTTCCTCGATTTATAATTAGTCGTCATCCAAAGTTGATGTAAAAATATTTGTAATCTGAATCATGTTGATGCATTTAGAATGAATTCACCTAAAAGGATCTCTCTCTCTCTCTGTCTGTCTCTCAAGATATTGGGTTAATGCATACATTTTCCACATCCTATACAGTTAAAAAAAAGGAGGAGCTCTCTTTGTAACTTTACATGCTATCAGAATTATTCATTTTATTTAATGAAAATATGTGTAATAATAATAATAATAATAATAATAATAATAATATCTAGAAGAAGAACTCTACAAATGTAATGGTAACTCCATAATAGTACAGAATGTTCATGTCCCTAATATAAATACCAACAAACACCAAAAGCAGTTGTTCCAGTATAAAAAGTGACTGAATCTTCATATTGAAGTCCATGTTCTTAGAATGTGTGTAAAGACTTTAATGGCAGAGTTTATATTTATCTAGTACAGATCAGTGTACCATACTCGAGTCGACTTCAAAAGGTAGTCTCACACACAGTACTCTGTACTCGGGCGTGGGCTGAATCAAATATGAATGATAACTGTACCTAAGCATGGAAGTGGTTCCATGTTTACAGTGCAATGACATCAATGTCACCTGTCTCCTCTGAAATCTGCATATGCAGCACTGCACCTATCTCATACTCTGAACTGCATGGCAAAAACTCCAAAATATTAATAAAATTACCCATTGTGAAGGTTGCCTTCTTGTACTCTTCTTTTTTCATGTTTACTGGTGGATTGCAAAACCAACTAGGTGCACACTGCCACATGCTCTATGAGAGTGTGTAAATACACAAGTGAACTTTAATATAGAAACACATTAGTAATCATCTGGCCAGCAGAGTACAATTATACATATACAGTGGAACCTTGGAGTATGAGCATAATTCGTTCCGGAAGCTGGCTTGTATTCCAAAAACACTCATAAACCAAATAGACTTTTCCCATAAGAAATAATGAAAACTCAAATTATTCGTTCTACAGCCCAAAACAAAGAATGAGGGAATTCTCTGTATAATCTCTAAAATGTCCCAGTTACAAATGACAACCATGTGTTATGTTTTGTGACAACTTTCATTTATGTCACAAAACTGCACCTGTGTCTCTATCACTGTATTCTGCTTAATTTGTGTATAAAACTTATTTTTTTAAGCTTAGTGCTAATAAAGTAGTAAACCTTTCTTAAATATGTCTATCTCTATCATTTTCGGGGTTGTTTTTATTTTAGTTACATAATTTCTATTTGCAGTTTTCCACTGATGTTCCCCTATGAAATTATTTTGGAATTATGCCATTTCAGTAGCACAGGATGAAGCATAGAAAGTACCAGTAATGTTTTTTCTACATTCAGACTTCTGAGGAAACAGCATGTTTCTGAGAAGTTGCTGGTGGACTTCTATCGATGCTATGTAGAAAGCACTCTGACATACTGTGTTTGTGTGTGGTTTGCAAGCTGCACAACCTTGGATAGGAAAGTGCTCAAAAAGGCCAAGGACATAGTAAAGAACCCATCTTGCCCTGAATTCTTCAAACCCAAGCTCACATCGATTCTCAGACCAATTCCACAGGTTTGCAGGTAGCCGCCCACTTGAGTGAACTGACTCCCTTCTCTGGAGCAGCGACTCGACTGCCCCATCTGATGGCTGAAACAAGGCTGCCCACTTCTGCTTGCTGGTTTTCGAGCTGCAGCCCTTACAATTTCCTTCAGATGCCTCAATTGCCTCAACCACTCACACACCGCAGAAGCCGTGACCTCTCCGCTACTCTGCATCTAACAGGGATGTCGTTGTCTGGTTGACTACATTGTTCCGGTTCCAGACTCTGGCAGCCAACTTTCATGGCCTTCTGCCTTAATGGCCTCTGAACCCTCAAGTTCCTGCTGAACCAGCAGCTCTTTCAGCTGCCCCTCAGGAATAGTTGGACTGCATATTTGGACTCCTCATAGAGAACCTGGACTGGTGAGGACCCCCAACGTCTCCTCCATCCTGCATTATTGATGGGGCCCAGGCACGTGCAGTGAAGCGAATACCAGACACACAACGACCCCTGAGAGCCACCCAGTATTTGGTGGACTGAGAGGGGTATGGCCCAAATGAACACTCTTGGGTTCCAGACCGGCCTATAGTGGAGCCTAACAGTGGGAGAAAAATGCTCAAATAAAGAAATTTTTGGAGCCATTGGTCGGGGAAGGTCTGAAGGTCTTTTAGTAAGATAAGCTAGGGGGCTGATGGGATCCAAAAAAATAGTTACATACTTGCCATAATAGCCAGACAGCCCCAGAAAATGTCTCACCTCCTTTGTGGCCTTCGGTTGTGGGCAGGCTGCCATCACTGTCTTATCAATTTTGGGGCCCAGATAGCTACAGTATCTTCCACCCACTCAATTCTTCACTCATTTGGGTTAGATCTGAGTAACTTTTATCTCAACAACCTCAGGACAGTCCTCAGCAGTGTTGGGGGACGTTACTTTTAAAAGTAACTAATTACATTAACTGTCATTAAAAAGTAATCAGGCACATTACAGCATTACCTTCTAATAAAAGTAGCTATTACATCTCCTTTGTGATTCCTTACGCATGTTGTTTTAGTCAAGACCTTCGTAATTATTCTACCGTCAACACCGTTAACTATTAACAGCAGGAATAACAGAGGGGGTCGGGTTATTGGGGGCAGGGGTGGGGGCTTGTAGGATGACTTTCTCACACACACACACACACACACACACACTAACAATCACTGCTGTCTGGCTCACGGATTACATAAATTGTCTTAATAATGGATTACAATTTTGAAAATATCACTAAATAACTGAGTACTTAAATGGTGGACCTAACGTGTTCGCTACATCAAAAAAGTAAGTACTCTAACGCCTTACTTTGTAACACGTTACACCCAACACTGGTCCTCAGATGCTGCAGTTGCCTCTGCAAATTACTGCTATAAATAAAAATGTCATCAAGATTTTTCATCATGTGTCATTGCAGCTCAGAACAGCAAAGAAGGTTATGAATTGTTGTTGACCAAATGACACACGGAAGACAAGAGGACCTGCCAATATCCCTTTGTTAAATCCAGTGTTAACTGAAATCAGACTGTTCCCAATTGATCTAGCAGTTTGTCAGTATTTTAATTTAGACACCACACAGGACTTCACTAAACTTCTTGCTTGGCAAAATCTTGCTTGGGAAAGAGTACCAACAGACCAGTCTCTGTAGGACTATGCACGTATCTCTATATACCATGAGTAAGAGAAATATAGAATCTTGAATCAAAGAAACCACCAGTTTACACCTTCCTGGTCTGCATCAGTTACACTTCATTATACTATATGATGTGAAACCCAATATCGAAGCAATGTCCACCCTATGGAGTCCTCACTGCTCACTAAAATTATCTAGGTTCTCATCTCCATCCAGCAAACCAGGCCCAGGGGTAGGGTGACCAACGGCACCTATTTGCATTGGCTCAGCAGCTCTGGGATACCTGTTGCTCCTGTCTGGTGTTCAAGGGAAGGTGACGCCAAGGCTGTCATCGTGCTGGTGGCACTGGAGCAGTTCATCAAGCATCTGCCACCAGAAAGAACAGCACTGATGGTGGTGCCCACAAGGTAGTGTACAGGGGTGTAGGCAGTGCCTCATTTTCTCTTGCTCACTTTTTTTTCCACTTTCTCTCTCCCATCATCATTTTATTGCTCTGGATCCCTGTCTGTCAACTGGCTGTGTGAGTAAGGAGCCCCATTGTGACTGAATAAGACACTAAACTGTCTCATAGCTTTCACATCATTGTGAGACCAGGTGTGCTACTTATTGCAATTTTTCTAATCAAATTGGACTATGCAATACAGTACCCAGAAGGGGTGTGTGTAAAGCAATTATCGGGTCAGGCCAGAACACAGAAACTGGGAGAAAGGAGATGAGGGGAAAAAGGTGCTCTTGTATGAAGAAAATCCTCGCTGTATCAGGAAATTCAGGGTAGCTGGTGGTTAAATCTACCATGACTAAGATGTACTCACGGCACCTCGCTGAGTTTGGGAGCAGGCCGACCACATCCATTCCAATGTGCTTAAACGAGACACTGATGACAGGCAGACAAATGAGCGGGGTAGGGGGCGGTTTTCTGGGTGCTGTCTTTTGGCATTTGGGGCAATGTTGACAGCGGTCTTCGATTTTCACTCTGAGGTGACCGCAGAGCAGATGGGAATGGGCCAGGTTCATTACTGTGTTGACATTCCTTTGGGATGCCACTAAGAGTTCACGGCTGCCTGACAACTGAAGAGACCACAGTGAGTCAGGATTTCACCTTTTAGTTGGTCATAGTTCTCCGCTTCCTCGCATCCCACACACTGGAAACTTGAAAGACATTCGAACTGATTGGGGTATGACCTTTATGTTTTACACACTATGCAAACTAGTGTGCAAAATATATTTTTTGATCATAAATGGACCCATAAGCTAAATTTCTGTGAGAACTAAAGTTTTGTAAAAATTTACGGAAGTTGACATTATTCCGTTTTTTTTTTTTTATATGCAATGACAAATTTGAAAACTAGAAACTTGTTCTTCCATGGTAGTCAAAAAAAGGCATCAAAATCCCTATGAATTAATTTTTACCAGTTATGTCAAATAATTATTTTAAATAAGGCCAGGCATGGCACAGGTCTGGTGACTTAGCAGCAATTATTCCTTGATTCTGATTTCTTCCCTTGTATGTCTCGCCTGAACGTTTCATGTGTGTGAGGAGTCTATACACCAATCCCATGGAATTCCATTCTGTGTTTCATTTCCTACCTTCCAGCGAAAGATCATAATAGTCACATGACAGCAAACAGCCTATTAAACTGAGAGATCTGGTTGGAGATACATAATAACATTTGTGTTTTGCATCAGCAATACATGCTTTACTGCCATCAGGATGACAAGGAATTCATGTGCACAAAGTGGAGAGGTCAAAATGGATGTTGTGTGAGTGAGAGCGATTTTTGTGTTCTGTTATTGCTGGTTAGAATGACTTCCATAATAATCTCTGTGTTGAGCAAGTATGTTTCTTCTTTTCTTCCGGATCATGATGTTTGAGAAATGAATAGTGTTCAGTGTGTATGAGGTTTGGGGCACTTGCTATAGGCCCACCATCAGAAGTGCCTCCTCGCAACATTTCTGCACGCGGTGTTGCAGAAGGGCTCTTTTATATCATCTCAAACACTGGAATTTTTGCGATTCTTACTGATCGGGGCATGACCTTTATTTCTCACACACTATGCAAACGGTATAATTTATTGGGCATCAAATCGATTCAATAGCATTTATGACCCAAAAATGGATGATAAAACAATGAAAAAACAAGGAAGCTAAAATATAAATGCTGAAGTAAACAAAGGCGTGCCTTCTATTAAAGCTCTTAGGGGTGAATGGCATCATCGATGATGCCAATCACTTTTTTTCTCTTTGCAAATGATTTGCAAATATCAACCCAGTAAAAATATATATACAAAAACGGTAATGGTTTTCTTTCCAAAAAGTTTATTGCCAAATAAATGTTACAAAATTAACATTAAAAATAAAAACAGAGGTATGCCAGATTTGCGTGTCCGGAGTCCAGCCACTGTGCTTAACTTGCCATACACAAAGACTCCATTCAGACGTAAAGTAAATGCTAGTTGCCGTGTTGTTTGGGGGAGTGATGTGTGATGTGTTGATGCATGTTCGTATCGAACAGAACAGGAAGGGCCTGAATGAAGCATGTATTCGGCGAGTATATACACTTGTGCTATATTATGAACCTAGATGCTACATACATGCAACATAAATGAACAGGAACTAACTAGCTAACTTGGACACCTAATTAATGACTATCTAAGACAAACCAAATTTACACCATACGTAAATTATTTAAAAAAAAAGCACTATTACAAAGTACTGTACAAAAAGACATTACTATACAAAAGATAACAGAAGACAACATAAAGTGCAGATGCAAATGTCCAAATAGGAGCAGCACCCCGAGAACATGAAACAACGCAATATACTGTGATACTGTAGTTGATTGAGGTAGTGCAAGTTAATGGCACTCTTGTACCAGAGTAAACAGAGATGAGAAAGAGTAGCAAATAATAATTTCTATTCTATTCTATTCTATTCTATTCTATTCTATTCTATTCTATTATTATAATTTGTTGAAATGTGCTGGATGGTTATAGATCAGTGTGTATTCACGTGTGTGTTTATCACTCCAATCCCATTTTATAGAGGTGAATGTTTATAAAGGTGAGTGTGTATCAGTTCTGACCTTTCTTGGTGACTAAACAGATGGAATGTGGGTAGAAGCTGTTGCACAGTGTGAGGATGTGAGTGCCCAAATGCTAGCATCAGTTCTTTTTTCCAGATGGCAGGAGGGTGAAGAATGAGTAAGAAGGGTGTGTCTAATCAGCCATAATGCTGGTGGTTTTGCAGATGCAGCCTGTGGTGTAGATGTCTTTGATAGAGGAAAGAGAGACCCCGATGATCTTCTCGGCTGTCCTCACTATTCGCTATAGGGTCTTGAGGTCCGAAATTCCCAAACCAGACAGTAATGCAGCTGCTCAGGATGCTCTATAGTCCCTCTATAATAAATGCTAAGGATCAGTGGTGGAAGCTGGGCCTTCATCAGCCTTCTCAGGAAGAAAAGAAATTGTTGGGCTCTCTTGTGCAGAAAGCTTTTGTGTTGAGGGACCAGGTGAGGTTCTCCTCCAGGTGGATAGGAATTTGCTGCTGTCGACGATCTCAACACAGGAGCCGTTGATGTTCAGCGGAGAGTGGTCGTTCTGTGTCCTCCTGAAGTCAACAACCATCTCTTTAGTTTTAGAAGCTGTTTAGTGCATCTGGAAAGGAGCCGTCACTGTCGCAGGCAGGTGATGATGTCCTGTAGATGGTGATGGCTTGTATGCACTGTCACCGCTGTCCCTGAAGTGGTTGTGGATCCTCTGAGCATGTGAGCGCTTTGCCTCTTTGATGGCTCTGAACAGTTTGTCCCATGCTCTGAAGGCAGTGTTCCGGGTCAGTGACCACGCACCCCCTCAGTAATCCATAGTTTCTGGTCGGAACGTGAGGTGATGTTCTTGGAGACAGTGAAGTCATTGTTGCATTTTTTGATGTAGATGTTCACTGATGACCAGCTACAATGTTGTGTTGTCCTCCAGATTGATTCCAGTCAGTGTTCTCAAACCAGTCCTGTAGAGCAGAGATGGCTCCTGCTGGCCAGGTTTTCACCTGCTTAAGAACCAGTTTTGAATGCCTGACGAGTGTTCTGTATGCTGGAATTAGCATAACAGAGATGTGGTCTAAGTAGCCGGGGTGGGGTGGAGCTCTGCCCAATATGTGCTGACGATGTTTGTGTAAATCAGATCCACATGTTCCAGCATCCTTCTCGTTGCAAATTCCACATACTGATGGAATTTAGGAAGCACTGACTTGAGATTTGCATGGTTAAAATCTTCAGCGACAATAAACAGTCCTGGGTGCGTGTCCTGCAGTTCACTGATCTTTGCATACAGTTCACAGAGTGCTTCCTAAGCATTAGCGCTAGACTATCAGCAGCAGTTAATAAACTAGCACAGAGTTCCTACACCATTTTGTGTTGCCACCGCTAGTCTTGCCACACTGAGCTGCATTTCTGTCTGTGCGAAACATGGCTAGCCCATCTAGCTGAATGGCGGCATCTGGAACTCTGTCGCTGAGCCATGTCTCCATGAAAAAAGACGCATCAGTCTCTCACTCTGGAGTCGCATGTGGTCTAGTTTATTGTCCAAATGTTGGATAAGACGATGGATGGGAGTGCCGGCCAGCTAGAGTTTGTTTTTAGCCTAGCACAGACTTCCACCCGCTTGTCACACTTTCGCACCACTTCCGATGTCCCCACCTCCGGAGACTGACATCATGCAATAGAGATGACTGGAGGCCCGGTTCCCGCGGCAAGTCGACGTCGCGTAGCTTTGTTCGCGCAGCTCATTATGAATGTAGTTTATAGGGTTGTTACTGTAAGTTTATATGCGAAAATTGATTGCACCTTTGAAGAGTTTTGATCAAAAGGCAGATGAAAGCGCATGTAGATATGAGAGATTTATATGGGATTAATTAATAGAAATACAGACATAATCCCCCAGACATGACACACAACAGACACAAATATTAACACTAACTAACCTTTCCAGAACTCAGCAAACTGTTACCTTGGGTGAGTTATTAAATCTCATATAAGTTTTATTCTGATAATATAAATATCATATTATTTTATTTTTTCCTCATTTTGGCTAGCTTTGGCCAGCTTATATGTAACATTGTCTTTCAATGTCACATACATAGTTTAGGGTAGCATGTAGAAAACACACCTATTCATGCTACCATGTATGTAGCTTAGCACAAACATGCTAGCTCCCGGTTGCTGAAGCTAATACCTTATGTAGATTCAAGATGGTTGTCAGTATCAGCTGTGATGTAAATATTCCAATTTATTTTACCCAGTTTTGGATACCTTTAGCTTACTGTAGCAATTTGGTTCTGTTTTTGGTTAGCTTATGACATCGCTTTTGATATTCAGATATAAGAATAAAAAGCCAAACCCCCCCCCCTCTTTTTTATTTGTTGTATGACATTATAAAAGCTTTTGTCTTTTTTGTCTTTATGCATGGTCATTAGTGATTGATGATGATGATGATGATGATATACAGTAGTTTATTTTATTGTGTTATCATGCTCATGTTATATTTTTCTTTTTTTTTTACTAATCAGTTGTGAAAGTGAAAATGATCAGCCACCGGTTTGATACAAAGCAAGGGCTCTAGATTCGGGATGGAAGGGATCTGAATTTTGATCAATTTAAACTGGATGGACACACGATAAGTATCTGTCCATACCTGTGACTGTGTACAACCAGCACGTGGACTGACCTCGGGTTACATGAGTGTTGATCCCGCTAGTCACAGGGTCAGTGTGCAGTGTAAAGCAGTGTCTGGTAAGAAGCCAAAAACACCATGGAAACCTTCTCCACTCAATCCTGGACATTTTCTTAGCACTATGTAAGTGAGTAGGTTACAGACCCCAAAACACCCTCAGACTCCTAAGGGTTCAAAACAATCTGCCAGGTTTGTTTGTTTGTTCTGTTTTCTGTGCTTTTTGCTAGAGCTTGAAATTGAATTGTATATATATATTTTGTATGCGTAGTTTATATACATGCAGTTCATAAATTTATAGTCGCAATGGATCTAACATATTTGCATCAGCCACATTATGAAAACCCAGTTTGTGCTGTACATAAATAAGGGAAATGTATTAGCTACTATACGTAAAGATTTGAAATTTACACAAATGTAAGAAGAGTCCATGAATGGCGCTCTCAGCATCAGAGATGCGTCAGAACAGCATCAGCATCGTGACTCAGCATCAGAGATGCGTTGGTAGAAATCCATTGTGTGTGTGTATGTGTGTCATCCATTGGATGCTGTCTGAGTGAGAGCCATTTTTGTGTTCTGTAATTGCTGGTCAGACTCATGAGTTTCACAATGATCTCTGTGTTTGGACAAGTATTTTTCTTCTTTTCTTCCAGATTATGACATTTGGGAAATGAACAGTGTTCAGTGTGTCTGAGGTTTGGGATATACAAATTCTACAGATGGAAACTCTGAGGCAGGTCAAACAGTGTTAATGGGCTGTTTTTGTGTTCTAGTTCTATGCTCTAATATCCAATTGGGAGAACCATTTCAAACATGTTTGAACTTGACCTTTCCTGTTGACCTTGACTTTTTTTCTGGCCAGGAAGTGCATTACATTTATACACAAGATACAAAGTGTTAGTGCCTATCAAGAGTGTATACCAGGTTAGTAAATATTTCATGGAAATCGAATGTAAAATGTAGATATTAGAGGTGTAACAGGATGCACATTTCATGGTTCAGCACAATGTTGATATAATGAAGTGAAAAAAGAAATGCATGCAATGAATTTATCTTGTAAATGTATGAACTGTCTCTCTAACATAAGCAAAATTAAAGAGATGGATGTAGGATGTAGGAGGGCACAGAATGAGCTCAGCTGAGCAGTAACAGCTTTTCTGTGGAGATTGTCAAGAGCACTCAATTCCTCTGTAACCTGGAAGAAACCTTCAACTGTTCCAATACCGGTTGTATAGAAAAGAAAGCCCACCGCCGTAAACTTTCTGAAAAAGGGTGAGAAAAGCCCAACTTCCACCTCCTGTCATTAGACGCTTGAAACAGATTAAGCTTATTGAAACTAACTACAAGGCCTGAAGAAAGTATTGACTGTCTGACCCTCAGGTCTTGGGGAGTCTACAGCACGTTGGAATGCTGCTCTGTTGTTTCTTGAGCAGTTCTCCTAACCTCAAGGCCTCCTTAGCTGGACTAATTTTCTGGTGAAGGACTGGAAAAAAGCAGGAAATGAGCTTGTCTCGAAGGGCCGGCTGACAGAATGTTGAATAAACACAGCCAGTTATACATTTATATTGTCTATGCAGTGCGGAGGCGCAGAGCCAGAAACAGCACGGACTATTGACATTAGTATTTGAAAAACGTTAGAATTTGTGATATATGATCTTATTAATCAGTGACAAAAATTACAAACTAAATGATTCAGAATTTTTTTTTTTTTTTGTGATCTAGTTGGTTATGTACATGGAACGTGCTTGCATTAGTGATAAACTCTAATTTTAACCTCACTGGTCCAACTTCTTTCTCTTTCCTCACTTTTCTCCCCCCACTGCTGTTGTTTCTGGTTAAAGTATTAAAGAATGGATCTAAATCACCATTTGGAATTCTATAAAGCTGTATTGTGACAATATGTCCTACAACTTTCAGAAACGTTCCTAAAAATCTATTCTGGTGTGTAATTAGGGGTTTGTGTATGAACATTGTTGAGACGATAACAATGATGAGAATATTCTAATGGACAAAAAGTGCAGCTTAGTATTAGCAGTAGTGCTGAAAAATTTTGCGCATCTTTCAAGATTCTTCAGTATGTACAGTAGGACCAGTATGTCCAGATAACATCCATCATAGTACATAATAATTTACTATAACCCTGACATGTTGTTATTCAAAGTGACTTCTGGGAATCCCCCTCCCCCTTCCAGTTTTTTTACATCAACAGAAAGAATGATCATAACAATATAAATCTGTCAAAACATATAAATGAAGTATTACGTTATTAATTAATACATATGGCAACATAATGAAATAATACTCTAATTAATAGTAATATTTAATAATGAATTAAAAAAAGAAAAAATCTTTATTGCAAAATAATAATGAGATGAATATGTTGTGTTATTATTATTATCATTAATAATAATAATAATAATATTCAGGGCCCTATTGTTATTCTAAGGATTATGTTTGTTTGTTTTCCCGGCATTTCGGAATTCTTGACATAAAATTCCATAAAACATGCACATCACAATTGTTAACACTCACCTCTCTTTCTCTCTCTCACACATGCACAAAGACACTCGTACATCACACACATACACATCACAAATGTTAACTCTCATACACACACACACACACACAAACATGCACAGCCACGTTCACTCGTCACACACACACAAACATGCTAATGCACTCAACAAATACTTACAGCCCAAGCCGACAGCTACCCTATATATTGTGGAAGTGTGCAAGTTGTGCTGTGCAGCCGTACGCGGTGATGGCCTTGTGGAGGTCATAACATGCTCAAAAACACGCAGATTGTGTGGTTCAAGCGGGAGGCAATGCCACAAGGTGCTTGGACCCGCGCATCGTTGCTTTCAACTATATTGTTTTTGCTCCTGTTGTTGTTTTATAGTTGCCTACCGAGAATGAATTAGTGCAGCAACAAAGTACCATGCACCCCCTCAGCAGTACCGTCACAGGACATTGACTGAGATTTGCTGGGCATGTGCTTGGCACCCACGAGTTGCTATTCTTTTGAACCCTCCAGGCGAAAAGTGTAAACAGGGCTGACCATGCCTGAGATTCACAGAGGATACATTCACCGAGGATTTCAAGGGTACTGGGAAAAGATTTTTGTTGCTCCACTATGGTCAGGCTCCTAGTGCTGACATTAAGATGACGTTATAAAAATAACTGCTAGGCTGCATTTCCACACGTTTATTATAGACAAGCGACCGTGAAAATAGTACGCACAGGCATACCAGGGGTAATAAAATCGGAAACGAATATGAACAATAATTTGGAAGGTTGTTATGTTATAAAACATAAACAAACAGTGATCTTCGTAAAGGTAAAATCAGCCAAATAGCTTAAACTAAGGTTACACACACATTGGTATCCAATTAATGACAATTCAAGTATCTCCAAAACAATTAAATTGTCTTGTAATCTTGTAATTCTGTCATTATGTGGATTTTTTTTAATGCTAATTCTAATCCTTGAATAGAACAATTAACTCCAGATGAAAACAATTAGCTATAACCTGTAATAGTTTTACCATAATGTCTAGCTTAATACCATAATGTCTAGTCTTCCTAGTACATGAAGAATGTACTATAACCCTGACATGTTGTTATTCAATGACTTCTTGGAATCCGCCTCCCCTTCCAGCTTTTTGGATTGGCTGCTCCTCCTGTGTGTATTCAAAGTGAGGCACCCTTTCCTCACAAAAACCCTACTCAAGAAGCAGAAAGAAAGACCCCCATTTACTGTATGCAGCTCCATGAATTTAACAGGAACAAACCACAAAAGAGAAGGACAGAAAAAGACAGAAGATCTATGCATCCATACATCCATGATTGAAGTGCAGTGTACTCTTTATACAAACAGGGAAGACTGAAATGAAATACTGCATAGGCTGAGCCCACTGGGACCAGGAAGCACAGGATATTGCAATAGAAGCAACATAAGTTATTTACTGTATGTAGTTCTTTATCCAAGTTTCTCAGGAATACTAGGTATATGTTGGATACCAGTCCGTCACAGGGCACAATACGCATACTGTACATGCACACTCTGTATAACACCTTGGTGATTTTAGATCAGGTTTGGGGGAGTTTTGAGCAAACTGGTGAACAGACTGGAAATGCAAGGACATATGGGGAAAATGGACGGAAGTAGGCACCCCGCAGACACACTGCCACACATCAAGCTAGTCAAAATTTAAGCAATAGATAATTAAATTGTCAAAAGCCCATACAATTTGAGTCCATCAGCACTGAGTTAAAGATATGATCTGTTAGTTGTATAATGATACATTCAGAAAAAAAAGAAGTCAGCACTGAGAGAAGAATAAAATATATATCTAAGGTAAATAGAAACTTCCATAACGAGCTATTGGGATAAAATTCCTTCACATCATTTCTGAACCTGGAGCGGGAGGGAACATTGCGTTCCCCAGTAATGCACTTCCCAGAAAGAAAGAAAGAAAGAAAATAAAGGGGGGGGGGGGGACCAATGGAGTCATTGTACTCTGGACAGTTTACAGACATTGAAAGGGGGTTGGAATAAAAAAGAAAAAAAGTTGGCAGGCTAAGAGTGTGTGTTGGACACAACTTTCTCATCCGTGCAGTGTGTTTCACAGCAACTGAGCAGCGAGGAGTATGTCTAAAAAGCGAAAGGTCTCACTCTTGGAGGTGTGGCTCAGGAATCGGGCAGCACACCTGAAGGAAGCTGAAAATCTCAAACTATGGCCTCGACAACTGTAAGTGAAATGCTGGTTTATAGACAATGTTGTTGTGATCAGCAAGGTTAATGCCTTTTAAAATGAGCGTTCTTTCCGTCTGAGCTTCTGATGCTTGTCTATCCATCTATCTAAAAAGTTTGGATTTATTGTTTACATTCTAGAACAATGCTGGATTTAAAAAAAAAAAACATGCTATAACACATATGGCATTAGGTAATTAAGCAACAACACTACCAGACTGCTGGTGTTATGGGGCCCTAAAGAAGTTCTGACATTTGTGTATTTTTCAGTTACTTATGAACATATAAATGTCTGAAGTCTGATCACACTGTATATGTATACTGTATATGAGCTACAGTAAGAAAATTACACTTATGCGTGGTTATTGAAAACAACAACAACAAATCACTTCAATATGGCCACAAACACGTTCATAACATCTGTGTATAAGACTGCTGTGAGCTGGCAGAAGGGTGGTGTACTGGTTATGACTGTCTGTACTGGTTAAGCGGTATAGATGATGAGATGATGATGACTGTTGTGAACTGGATCTTGTAGTTTAGAGTTTTTACTTAAAAATCATGTGACAATCACCCTGCTCACTCATTCACAGAACAAAATATCTTTGTTTAAATTTTCAAAGACACTTTTTGTTTAGAAAAGCCATATGTGAGAAGACGTGAACAATCATAACTAATGCTTTACCAGAGAAGAAAAATACACCCATAATGAGCTGCATAATGAGTCTTTCAGTCAGGTATGTGAAGGGGAGAGTGCTACAAGAAAAGAATTTGACGACAAAAATCATATTTCTTTGTTTGCTGTTTATTCAGAATAACTCAGCATTCACTTGCAAATTTTTTTAAGATAAATAAAATGTGTAAAAGATGGTGCAAAAAAAAAAAAACATGCAAAAACAGACATTCAGGGTAAAACTGCGACAGGAATAATATAAAAAATATAACATTTTTACTTTTTGTGCGGGCAGGAGTCGCAGAGTCTGTGGCACCGTGTATCCGTGTGTGTTTTCCATGACATTGTCTGTACTGTATCTTGCATGCTTGCTTGCCTTTGCTCTTTTGTGGACATGTGGCTCATAATTTCTCCTGTCACAACTATTTTAAAAAAAAAACATTAGCATGGTGATAACACAATAAAAGAAAGTAAATACAATACATTATATACATACATATATACATATAATATATATAAAGTATATATATACAGACACACACTCAGACTCAAAACTGAACAACGCTTGAATGTCCCAGTGCAAGGTGCTGGTGAAGGCACAAGGGTGATGCCGACACACTCCTAAAAACAAATAAATAACAAATTGTTAGCCTGTATTGTTAAAAGTAAACAGATGTGCAATTAATGGGTATGGATGCACACATGGATGACACATTTCTCATGTCGAAGTGTGTATACATTTTGTGGGCCTCTCTGTATATAATATAAAGAATGTATACACACTTCAACATTAAAAATATACACCACCATTCTGATGGTCACATGACGGCATCAACGATGGTGCGGATGCTGAGATCTTTGGAGGAAACATAATACTACACAATGCTGCACATCAATTCGGGTTTTAAGTACTGTCAAAGTGTATACATTTTTTGTGCCCCACTGTATTTGTCGATGGGCCACAGACCATGTAGTGCATCTCAAACATTTACACCCTAGACATTAGCAAAAGCCATCCATTGGGTTTGCTTTGCACACATATTAAACACATTACACCTGAGCAGATATTTGTAAATATAAGCTAAACAAAAGACATTATGAATATTTACACAACAGCCAATATTTATGAAGAACTCTTAGCTACATAAGGCAGTGTTTTTGCCAACTGGAGCTAACATGTTTGTGCTAAATAACATTACCGATAGCAATATCATAAGGTAACCAAAACCGAGCCAGATATATATTAGCTACCATAATCTGAAGCCATCCAAAACGAGGTGAAATACGTATGTATGTAAATTACCTGTATGTACTGTTTTCCCTGTGAATAGCGTGTGGGCGTGTCCTGCCTCAGGTTATTATCAGATAATGAAGTGCCAACAGAAATTCTGTGCCACTCCTATATATATATATATATATATAATTTCTCTTGTTTGTGTGTGCAGTATTGAAGTATGAAGTATTTTCAAAAAAAATTCCGCGGAGATAAAAGCGCACCCTGTTTATTTTCTTTATTTTACAAAAGCACAATGTTTTATTGATATTAAATAAAAGTAGACCCTTTACAGATTCAAACGTCCTACACTTATGTGTCCAAGCAAACTTCAAGGAGCATTTTAAGTTATTTTCACAGTTTCAGAAAAAAATGCAAATGGACCCACCGGCGGCTACACTGACTCCTAAAGGAGTCGGAAACAGTTCTTGCAAGAACAGTATGATGAAGGGCATTTGCCACACCATCAAGCACCGTGATGAAACCATCACTCATGAAGTAGATTAGCAGATACTTAATATCAACTTTTCAAAGAAAGTTATTGTGTATTTTGGATAAACGCCTTCAGCATTGTACAGTGTAGAAAGAAATGAAAATCAGAAAACACCATGGATTTAGAAGGTGTGTCCAAACGTTTGACTGGTAATAATAATATGTGGGAAAGTGGGACGTCTAAGGAATATTTAATTTACCCTACACAGAAAGCTCCTTAATGAATCTGCTTTGTTGGATGAATGATAACTCCTAATATAATATTATTGCTAACAACATCATAACATCATAACTATGCATAGGTACGGTATAAAATGTGAAAACTGTTAAATGTTCAATCTGGGAATCCTGCATAAGACAACATGCTCAAGCCCAGAGTATCTTACTCTATTGGTTTTAAGACGCATTTTCATTAAGTGTCGTGTATGTTTATATTCTGTCCCTTTTATTTCAAAGATAAAAATAAACATACAGAAACATACACTGCTGCCAATTACACAACCGACATAAAACTTGAAAATATGTTAGGCTACATCTCTGTGGAATAAAATACATCTCCTCTTATTTTGTGCTTTATTTATGTTGAACATGAAAGAAGAAACATGAGTCAGATAAAAAACAAGATGAAAATAGTAACCAACCTGGTCATCTTGCCCCACCTTGAACTGAGGCTTTCCTAGATCTTCGGTCTTGCATTCCTGAGATGGTCTTCATGAGGAATAGTTTCATCATGGTGCTTGATGGGTGCTTATGTTATTTTTGCAATAACGTACATTATTCTATATTGTAGAAAATAAATCCTAGCTTGTTTCCCAACTTTTGACTGGCACTGTCACGTCTGAAACACTGCCCTCCCAGGAGCTCCATTAATGGACCAAACATATGAAAATGTCTTGGAGCGAGGTCTGGACTGTACGGGGGATGCAGCAATAACACCCTGCTGAGTTGTGTAATGTGATGTGAAAAGTTGCCTGTTGGTTTTCAAAAATCAGGCTTTTGTTTCTGTGATTATTCATGGGAACGAGTGTAATGGGCGCTTAGCCACCTCGGCCAGGATTTCATGGACATGCAGAAAAAAAGTTTGCAACATTCGTTTCAACACAGCTAAGAATCTCATCACCGTACTGTGCTTGGATTCTTCTGTAAATGTCAATTAGGAGCCGCAGGAACAGTTGTTATCCCACCTGCCTTTATATGTATATATATAAAGAACAGCAACTGAAAAAGTGTAAACTCCCCCGTTCTGCACATATCAGGAAGTGACAGCTCTACCTGTGATTGTTAACATTTTGACATTGGAGACTCCTTCCATAAATCTTAGACAATATTTTTTTAAAAAGAACATTTCCATATCAACAATTATACAAAAAATTAAAGGTTGAAGTGGAATTGAGCTCTTCCTACTCTATTATTAAACAGTAGCCTTTAGTCTCAATTTCTGTGGTTTAGATCCAAAATGCAAATAAAAAAATTTGAAAAAAACCCATAGAAAAACATGAAATTACTTTTTTTTTTGTTATTATTATTATTATTTTCCGTCTCTTCTCTTTCTGTTCTTTTACTCACTAACGTCTGTGCTCTCTCTCTCTCTCTCTCTCTCTCTCTCTGTAGGGCGTTGCTGAGAGAGCCCGAAGTGGTTTCGTCTCTCGTCCAACAGAATGTCAAGATGGTGTCTTTGCTCCCCCCGGCAGGAACCGATGTGTTCCGCCGCTTCACGCCGGAGTCCCTGGCTGATTGTGAGCGACTCAAGACCAAGGAAGAGGCTGAACGGGTGCACAAGAAAGCCCAGCACCCTGAGATCCTTAATGAGGAACTGTCCAAACCCTCCAAAGACCTGGAAGCTGGAAAATCCTTACCTTTTATCTATGGAGAGCCTCCACCTGAGCTCCTTAACATCCCCCTGGAAGAGCTCGATCCCTACTACAAGTCCAAGAAAGTCAGTCCTGGCTCCTTTATGCATACTGGTTTAAAATTTCCTCCTCTTCAGTAGGTCTCAGGGAAAACAAAACAAAAAAAAAAAACTCATTAAAGAGTTCCTTAATACAGTGAAATAAAGGCAAATTTTAAAATGTTTACTTCATTATTAACTTATGAACTAACTTAACATCTGTTTCTGGAAGGCCCCTGCCTTGGGCCATAGAACTTTTCCCATATTTAGTTTTCCCAAAGGGACTAACTCTAGAACACATTTCCTCTAAACACATGTGCTGTGTTGAGGAAAGCTTTGCTAGAAGTTCTGTAGTGTGCAGCGCACGCAGTCGTTTCAAATATTTCCTTGTCAAATTTAAACCATAACCAGATGTCGCAGTGTAGTCAGTTTTTATGTTTAAAACTAAATCACAGGTTTGCAGAATATTACTGTGCTTACTCTAATACGTTATCATTTCAATCGCAACAGTTAAATCAAAGGAACGAATGGAGAACACGACACATTAAATATGCATTGCTATATATTCCTGACATTTTCTGTACAGAGCAGTTTTCTCCATTTTTGCAATTTTTTGCTAATTGCACGATTGTAAATTATTTGTTTTCATTATTTTCAAGAATATGATGAATGGATAAAAAAAAACAGGGATCATGAGGCACTATTAGTATTGGTAAATTGCTATGGTATGAGAAAAATGAAACACTCCAAAAGAGACCTGTAGAAACTGAGAAAAGTGTATGAATTTAGTTTTGTTTAAGTATCACATCACCCCATGATCGATTATTTTACTTTAACATGATACTGGTCTCGAGGACAATTATGGTGTACTGTATGGTGAACGTCATCACATTCGCTGTAAAAAGCAGTTCCTTATCGTTTTACATGATGTATTGCTGATAATGTCAAACTATTTTATTTGGTTATTATTCTTGTGTTTTGCAGACTTTCAATGTGATCAGCAAAGGAAATACAATCAACAGGTTCAATGTGGATCCAGCCTGTTACCTTCTCCGTCCCCTTAACCCCATCCGCAGGGTCGCCGTCCGGATACACTTGCACTCATATCCTTTGCGGGTCCTGAAATAAAATTATTAGTAAAATCATTTCTAAATGATATTAAATAATTGGACATTTGGGCACTTGTGGTAGGCTGTTTGTTCGCCACATGGAAGGCCTGGCATCAATACCCAACCACTGGGCATCCTACGTACCAGTCCCAAGATAGAATGGAAGGTTTGTGTTAAGTAGGTTATCCAGTGTTACCCCTTGGTGGAAGCAGCTGACAAAATGATCTTTTATGTCACACTTCCAGACAAGCATAACATTTTTTTTTTAAAATCTGCCTGAAATAATAACACACAAACAATAGTAATTTGTTTGTATTTCATAGTATAGGCTGGAAAAAGTAAGTGACTTTAATGACTGGTGTAGTCATATAGTCATTATTTATTTATTTATGTATTTTCATGAGGAGGTTCTTATTTGAACAGCCCTCCTTAGGTCATGTCACAGCATCTTAAATCAGGATTCTGACTTCTAGTCTTCTAGACGTCTTTATTGATTAATTTTTTATTCTTTGTTTGCTTTGGGTTATCGTCTTGTTGCAACTCTATTCAATTTAAGATCACACACTTTTGCACTGACATTCTTCTCTAAAATGTCTTGATGTGCAGTAGTTTTGGAGTCGTTCTTCCCTCAACATTCCATCGTCTCCATGTCCATGACGCCTCTTCCTTCTTTCAGAGTTGTGATAAGGTTTTTGTCCTTGTTTGTTTGCAGTGGTTTCCTGCTGTTCTTCCATTAACATCAATCTTGTTTAGTGTTTTTCCAACAGTAGACACTTTTCCAGTTTTTTCAGAGCGTTCGGTATATCTTTTGCTGTTACCCCAGCGAGACTAATTACACCTTAAAATTCCACTTAATTGTAGAGCCTTTGTCTTACTGGGAACTGAAAAAGTATTTAGAAATGCCTTTGTGGCCTATTCCAGGTTTGTGCATCTTAATAATATATTTTCTTGTGTAAGGTTTGTGAAAGTTGATAGGATCGAGATAGGATTGAGGTTCACACTTGTATTATCAACTGTTCTTCATTGTTATTTAACAACCCAGACTTTCAGTCATGTCTGCTTGTCATTTCCCTCTTCTTTTCCACCCTATGCCGATCAATATGATGACTCGACATGCATGATAAAGGCCTCAAAATGCTACTGTATGAGTTATATTAGTGTTTGTCTGTGATTGTGTCTTGGATGAAGGTCAGGCCAAATTTATGAGCAATCACTACATCTGGATTTCCAAAAGGGTCACAAACTTTTGTGCACCTCAACAAGATTTGGATACAGTATGTGACTGCAGTTTAATTATTTTTAATTGCACACACACAGGCACACACACACACACACACACATACTGCTCCTTGACTTTTCAGTAAATTGTTCAGCATATTCATTATGCTAACGATCCTGTTGAACTGTTTGTTCCTGAAGATAAACTCTGTGCCACAGTGGTGGAATATTATGGAGTGAGTCTGAACAAGAGAACTGTAACAAGCCTTAAATATTATTACATTATACATACATTATATAAAAAAAAACATAATATACTCTATATTGCTGTTTACATTAAAAGTCTTTAAAAGCATATTGTGTGTGTGTGTGTGTGTGTGTGTGTGTGTGTGTGTGCGTGTGTGTGTGTGTGTGTGTGTGTGTGTCAGGTATGTCTTCATAGGCATCTACACATTTGAGGCTCTGATTAAAGTCTTGTCCAGAGGGTTCTGTATTGGACATTTCACGTACCTACGAGATCCCTGGAACTGGCTGGATTTCATTGTGGTCATCATGGCGTGAGTATGAGGAGTGATGCATGCTACTCAAACTGCTTTAAATAAATAAATA
>QMIH01000120.1:694613-721845 GCA_003987875.1 Clarias batrachus
TATATATATATAACAATTTTGTTGTTGTTATTATTAAAATACAGATGTGCACTCTAGTGCTTTTTCCCCATTCTTTCCTTTTTGTTTCTCTCAACACTTACTGTCCACTTAATTAGGAACACTTTTCATGTTCATGATTCATGCAATTATCTTATTAAATGTTCTGACAGCATTTGAATATTCTGTATGTTTGTCACAGTAATTGCATAAAACAAAAGCAGTCACGATTACATTCATTTCTTTAGCACTAGTTCGATATTCATGAGGTTTGTTCAGCCACACTGTGAAGCCCCTTATAAACTAAAGGTTGTGATCAATTCATTAGAATTCATTTGTGTCCGCAGGTACGTCATCGAGTTCGCAGAGCTTGGAAATATCTCATTTTTTAGCTTCTTGCGTGCGATTCGTGTCCTGAAAATATTCACTATAACCCCAGGTGCGTTCTGGACCACATCACGGTTCACATCACATGATGAGCGCTATCATGAAAATGAATCAGATTTTTAAACAGATTTTTAAATGATGAGCAAAGCACAGTTTAATTCTCAAATCTGAGAATCACAGCTATATATTAACGCCTTTTTTATTTGTTCGTTCTTATAGGTTAATGTTTTTCTTTATGAAACTAAGTTGCAGGAAATGGACACACAGTAACTGTTGATATCGCTGATGTTTTCTGTTTATTTAACATTTACTGTATAAGAGGAGTCTCCAGTGTCAGCACTTTGTAAGGGTCAGAGCTTATTAAACAAGTTTTCAGAGGGAATGAAAAAAAAAAAAGTCATGAGTGGTTTGACATTCAGAACGCACGTGTGTCACCTGCAGGTATGAAAACGGCCGTTGGTTCGGTGGTCAAGTCCGTGAAGAAGTTGGGAGACGTCGTGATCATCGCCGTCTTCTGTCTCAGCATTTTTGCCCTCATTAGCATGCAGCTGTTCATGGGAAATCTGCGCCAGAAGTGTGTCCTGTGGCCTCCAGCAAGCGGCAACAGTACTGCAGATACAAACAGCACTTTCGACTTTGAAGCATTCCGCAACAATCAATGTAACTGAACTGGAGAGTCTAACATCAAAATCTCTCCAAACCCCATTTTGGTGTATGGCATCGATACAAGATTTCTGCTAAAAAATTCATTCCTCTCTGCTCATAGATACATCTTTTGACATTGAATTAGACATTTAAGCAATTTCCCTCTGGGAAGGCTGTTCTATAATTAATATTAGACTTAATATTGCTGTTTGTTTGACTTTTGGCCAGACAATGTCATCCTGACTTTGAGTTCTTTGTTTTGCAGCGAATTACTACTACTTGCATGATAACATAGAGCCAATGCTTTGTGGAAACACTACAGATTCTGGGTAGGTCGGTCAGACACGTATTCTGTTTCACTGGTTAGTAAAGCAAATCGGCCATATTTTGAAATTACTCATAATTAATATATAGAAACAAAAGTGTGGTAGTCTGGGAAAACCTGTCTGTCCATCCATCCATCCATAAGAGACTAGTGACAACAAATCAGTGCTATCAGCTTTTCTTAACATTCCAGTTCACTCTAGCAGTAACGCTGATATTTCTCATATATGCGTCTCTCAAACACTACTGATTTAAAAAAAAAAGTGAAATACATTTTGTGTATTATGAATATAAATATATTTGTCACACCTAAATTCTTGAGATCATCTTTTAATATTGCACAAAGATCAAACTAAAAATAAAACTGATAACTGGAAGAGCCACCCTTGGCTGCAACAACTGCAATCAAGCATTTGCGATAACTGGCAATGAGTCCTTCACATCTCCGTGGATAAGATTTTGCCCGATCTTGTTTGCAGAATTGTTTTAATTCAGCCAGTTTGGTCGAGTTTGTTTTCGAGTAAGAACAGCCTGCTTAAGGATCTCAATCAGATTGAGGTTTTTGCAAAACCTTAAAAACTTTTTCTTTTTTTTTTTTTTTCCCAGACTGATGCACGTCAATTGCTTTGTTTCTTATCTGTTCTTGAATTTCTTTATTTCATGTTGCTTTTGAGATCTTTTAGCGTGCTTGATTTTGACAAGTTGTGCATAAGTGATTTCTTGATTCAACATTTCCGGCAGTAATCAGACTTGGGTGTGGAACGTAAACTTTAACTTAGCTTTTTAAAAAGCACTGTTCACTCATGATTTAGCTAATGGGGGTAATTACTTTTTCACATAGCGCCAGGTACTTTTGGATAGCTTTTTACCTTGAATATATTTCAAAACTGTTGCATTTTGTATTTATTAGGATTGTCTTTGTTTGATATTAAAATTAGTTTCACGATCCCAATCATCATGTGGGACAAAATATGGAGAAATAATTAAAAAAAAAAAAAAAATCTGAACAAATATTTATTTTAAATGGTGACCTTTGTGTATAACTAAGCTCTTGCTTGTTATATTGACAGGATGTGTCCTGAGGGATACAGGTGTATAAACGCGGGGGCGAATCCAAATTACGGATACACCAACTATGACACCTTTGGCTGGTCCTTCCTCGCCCTCTTTCGCCTCATGACACTGGACTTCTGGGAAAACCTGTTCCAGCTGGTTTGTACACCCACATTTTGTCCATCCTGATATGCACACTCTACTCTATCACTACATCTTTTTTTTTTTTTTTTATTGTTGCATTGTCATGCTTCACTAATGAAGCTGTGCAGGTGTTTACTGTAAGTATTGAACTGCAAATAATGTAAATATAAATACAGTAAAAATGTTTCATTTGAAAATAAATGATGCACAAAAAAAGGCAAGTGAAAATAAAATCACATGACCTAAAACATGTTCGTTTTACATATGAGAATAAAAGGACTGAGTGTAAGTGATTAAAAGCTACAATATTTTTAAAAAAGTGGGGTATGATTTTAGGATGTTACTGTGATGGTCTTTAGGTGATGGAGCACCTAAAAATAGATTCTAGTGTATTATGTAAAACAAAATGTCTCAATGTCTCTTAACCATCATTCTTCCGATGCCCATTTCAGACTCTCCGGTCAGCAGGGAAGAGCTACATGATCTTCTTCTTGGTCACCGTGTTTGTAGTCTCCTTTTACCTGATCAACCTGATTTTGGCCGTGGTGGCCATGGCATGTGCAGAGAGGAACGAAGAGACTATAGCGGAAGCTAAAAGGAAAAAGGAAGCATATGTCAAAATCATGGAGCAGCTCAAAAAGTACTCTGAGGCAAGCATGTGCTCTCGTTATGTCATTCACCTGCATGAAACTTGCACTAAATAGCATTGACATTAGCAGTTCACTTTGAGTCTAATTCAGTTTGTTTCTTGCTGTGTTTAAAGTCTAGGGAGATTGACAACTCAAATGGATCTAAAGGAACTATGGACCTAATTGAAGTACCTGGTAAGCACGACTGGAAAACCTGCATCATGAGTGCTGAAAGCCAAGCAATAGATCAGGGGTCTCAAACTCAGTTCCTGGAGGGCCGCAGCCCCACAGAGTTTTGTTCCAACCATAATTAAAAACACCTGATCCAACTAAACAGGTCATTAAGGCTTATTTGAAAACTACATGGTATGTATGTTGGAGCAGGGTTGGAACCAAACTCTGTGGGGTTGCAGCCCTCCAGGAACTGAGTTTGAGACCCCTGCAATAGACGGTGAAGTAATTAGTTTTTTCATTGAAAATTAAAAAGTGCATCAACAGGCTTAATATGTAATTCAATTACAATATTTGACCTATTGTAGCACAACGGCATGAAAGCTACAAGGTGGAGCAAATGTGACCTCACCAAAACCAGGTGTTTAGCAAGCAGGATGTCAGCTTTACAAGGCGAGGCTGTGACAGGGCAGGGCAGAGCATGGATAAAACCGTATTTTAGAGTCTAAGTTCAGGGAATTTCCACTGCTGGAACACGGCATGGCATTACTAGAACAGGCTGTGGCAGGTCATGGTGTTGCTGGGACAGGAGAGAGCATTGATGGGACGGAGCAGGAAACAAATCAAACAGAGCAGGGCACGATGCAGTATTGTTTGCAATGCAATGCAATGAAACCTATTATTACGTTTTCTCAGAATCTGGCGAGTTGAAGAGACGATGCTCACCTTGCTGGTACAAGTTTACAGACATTTTCCTAAAGTGGAGCTGCTGTGCACCATTGGTCGGATTCAAAAAATGGGTTTACTTTATTGTGATGGATCCTTTTGTGGACCTGGCCATCACTATCTGCATCATACTAAACGTTGTCTTTTTGGCCATGGAACATTATCCGATGACTCCACAACTGGAGCAGGTCTTAAGTCTTGGGAATTTGGTAAGCCACTAAATACAAACCGAAATGGTGACCTTGTAAATTGTGCTCCAACACACAATCACTAAGTTCACCTGTGAACATTTGTTCCTTAGGTGTTCCTAGGCGTCTATACACTGGAGATGATCCTTAAAATCATTGCCATGGACCCGTACCACTACTTCCAGGTTGGATGGAATAGGTTCGACAGCTTCATTGTGATTACAGGTCTTGTAGAACTCTTCTTGGCTGATGTCGAAGGACTGTCTGTGTTGCGGGTCTTCCGACTTGTAAGTATGTTCACCCACTTACTGTACTAGAAAGTGCGTGTAAACAGATGGACACAGGAGAGATTCATATTGGGGCAGCATGGGTCCACACAGGAGCAGGATTAAATGTGGGTTGAGTGGAGGTGGACGGACATTAACACTGGTGTCATTAAAAGGGTGCAGAGCCAGAACTAAGACACTGAGGCAGGGTGAATGATCCACAGACGTGCTCCGTTAGTGAGACCAGGGACAGGATGAGGATGAGGACAGGATGAGGACAGGATGAGGACAGGATGAGGACAGGATGCAGTGGCACGGGGATATGAGGGAAACCGGCTGTTACAGGGTGAATGATGTAGGTGCAGGACCACCACGAGACTGTGAAGCAGAATGGGGGAACAAATTATTGAAATAGTGCATTTTTAAATATAAAATAAACAATGCTTTGATTTAAAATATTCCATTGTAGTCCTGGCTGAATGTTTATGGTCGTTGTCCCACTGGATGGTGAACTTCTGCCCCAGTCTCAGGTCTTTTGCAGAATCCAACCACAACTCTGATGTCACTTTATTGTGTATTGTCAACTTCTCTGTCCCAGCACCAACATGATGCTGCGTCCATCATGCACAGTGTTAGTTTTCTGCCACATGTGGCATTTTTGCATTTGGGCCCCCCCCAAAAAAAAATCTGATCAACATCCCAGAACAGCTGTACTTATACCGAGATTAAATTATTCACAGATGGACTCTAGGTGACTTCTGAATGCAATTCGTTCTACTTCATTTTACTTAGGCGGATCAGAGTAAAGGGGCTGAATACATATGCACATCACAAAACCTTTCAGAATTTTACTTGGAAAAAAGTTTTAAACCCATTTATCATTTTCCTTCCGTCATAAAAAAAAGTAACAAACACTTAGAAGGTGATCAGTCTATTCTGCACAAAGACACACTACATGACATGATTCATATTCTTTTTGTCTCTGTTGTAAGCCTAGGGTGTAAGCCTCTCTTGACCTAGGGTGATAAGTTGATTACTGTGTATATATACAATCCACGGATGGAGCTTTTTGTCTTCTTAAGTCATGGGAATAGAATGATAACAGGATGGGATGTGCTCGGAAAGCAGAGGCGTTTTTGATAAGTAACATGTGGTGTGGACCTCTTCCAGGGTCGACACACAAAAGCAGAGACGAGAGTCAGTACAAAACATGAGGTCAACTTTGGGTTAAGGACATTCACACGCACACACACACACCCACACTGAAAGAAAGAAAAAGACATACAAGTCATGTTACAACTCCCCTCTCAACCCTGTAACATCTGGAAGCACAACATCTGCAAGCATCTGTAGCATCTGTGGAGGAGTTTCATCTCAAGATAAATTACCTTCCTTCACTACCAAAGTGATGTGTATATATTAAAACAAACCAATTCTGTACAAAGTGTTAACACCTCCAGGTCCCGGGTTCGATTCCTCCATTCCTACATGCTTGGTAGGTTTCCTCCGGGGACTCTGGTGTCCTCCCACAGTCCAAAGACATGCAGATTAAGCTAATTGGAGGTTCCAAATTGGCCATAATGTGTGAATACGTGCTGGCGAGTCCGATCATGGTCGTACAAATGGGAATAAATACAATGCTCACCATTGGACTAGTTGTACTACCGAGGTTCCTAGATGGGTCGGTGGACGATGGATGACTGTACACATGTGAGAAGTGTAAACATTTTCCTAGGGTTAGAAATGCATGAATTATGAGAGTGGACAGGAAGTGAAGTATTAGTGTTAGGACAGATCATAATAGATAGCGGAAAAACATTTAAAAAAATTCTCAAGTGGGCCATGTGTTTTAATAGTAAATGTGGAATAATATGTAAAAACTCTTCTCTTGATATGTACTGTAGTATAATGTAATATAGCTGTTTCTATTTATTATCCAAACATCGCAGTCTTTCATCTCCAGGTTCATTATTAATTCACAACGACTCATTAAATGATCTGCCATATGACCACAAAGTGTTATGTCCTGACAGTTCTATTAAAGGTAACCTTGTGGCACATGTTTAATGCAGATGCGTATCTGTAAGTTGGGAAAGCCATGGTCTACCCTGAACCTGGTGTTTAAGATCATTGGTAACGCTCTGGGTGCCCTGAGGAGCCTGAGCATCCCCCTGGCCGTCGTCGTCGTCTTCTTTGCCGTGGCGGGCTTGCAGCTGTTTGGGAAGAGCTACGAGGACAATGTTTGTAGAATCGCAGCAGGTTGTGAACTTCCACGCTGGCACATGGCAGACTTTTTCCATTCATTCCTAACTGTGTTTCGGATCCTGTGTGGAGAGTGGATTGAAACCCTGTGGGACTGCATGGAGGTTGCAGGCGCTTCCAAGTGCATTACCTTCTACATGATGGTGCTTGTGATCGGAAAACTGGTGGTGAGTGTCATCAGTGTCCTGTAGTTTCAGTATGGTTTGTTCAAATGGTTTGTTGGCTAGAATCCATTTGACTCAATGTAGGCCAGAAGGTATTTATAATGAGCAGCCAGACTGGGCTCTATTACAGTGGTACAAATACAAAGCCCATCATGATGAAAGTTTTTTAGGCTTATATATGGTCTAAAAAAATATTTTTTAAAAATAGTGTTAAAAAGTGGCCCTGGAATCACTTAGCCCTAGAATCTACTGAGGCCTATATACTTATTGTGACGTCCAGGTCTTGTTGAGCCAATTAACTAGTGAATGTGCCACTTGTTCTTTGAACACTTTTACAAACCAGGAGCAAATTGTCATCGTCATAAATTATCATAATCCGAATGACCAATTATTTAATGCTAATTATACAGTACAATTTCTTTTGTCATGTTCTTATAAAATGTTTTGACAAAAAAAATGTGCTACTAATCTGTAGCCTAATTAGCCTGGTGGCTTTAGAAGAAAAAAAAAAAAAAGAGTAAAAGACATGCTTTTGGTTCTTACAGCTCTTGAATCTCTTCCTGGCATTGCTGCTCAGCTCCTTCAGTGGAGACAATCTGGCGTCATCCGAGGGTGAAGTGAACAACCTGCAGATTGCCAGATCAAGAATCAGCAGGGGCATTACCAGGGTCAAGGGACACATAAGGCATTTGTTGGGCTTGAAATCAAAGGATGATGACAAAAAGGAAAAAACTTTAGACTTGAACAACATGGACAAGGATGGAGCAGAGGACGAGACAAAGCTGGAGCTGAAAACGCTCGATGATGCTCTTAAAATGACTGTTGTTCCGATTGCAAAAGGAGAGACTGATTTGGAAAGCCCTTGTCTTGATGACACTGTTTCTGAGAATGAAGAGAAGAGCAATGAAAAAAAGAAAGTGAGTATTTTTTTTTTTCACAATAAGGTGTATTCCTCCGGGTACTCTGGTTTTTTCCCACATGCAGATTAGGTGAGATTGGTGTTTTCAAATTGCCCACAGTGTGTTAATGTTGACGGAAGGTCCAACCACAGTTGGGGATAAATACAATGATCATCATTGGCCTCAACGCTCCCTAGTTGGACTACAGAGATTCCTAGATGGATGGGTGGATGGAATCCATACCATGCAAATGAGTTCTTCTTAAAGTAATTGATTATATATGTGATCGTAATGGTTAGATGGTAAAGGACGCGTGTTAAAAGCTATGAAACTGGAGACTCCTTCAATCAATTTCAAATAAACATCTTAAAGCAAACCTTATCTCTCCAGACGCACTATACATAATGTGTTCATCGCTTCATGTGCTTCCCTTCTGACCCCTAACCCTGGAATAGGGTCGATCTGCACTCATGAAGTCACATGACCTTTTTCATTTGCTCCAAAGTCCAATCTTAATGCTCCCTAGCAGATTGGGGCCTCTTTTCCCATTTGGACTTACTAGCAATTTATTATGGACACACAGATGCTTAGTCCCAAGCCAGTAAATTCTTGGCACATTGCGTGTATAAATGCTCTTTCACTGGAACTGAACATAGCTTAGATTTTTTTTTTTTTTTTTTTCATGTTGAAACATTTTTTTTTTACCATATTGCTTCCATGTGTGTCTCTTCTCCATATTCTGCATTCCTGAGCCAGCAGAGAAACTTTTTGATAAGTACATCTTGTTTTAATCACCTCTTTTTGACAGCTGAAAGAAGCAGATGACTTCTCCAGCTGCAGCACTATAGACAAAGTTCCAGAGGTGGAAAAGGCAGATTCAAATGATGAACCAGATCGAATGACGCCAGGGGACTGCTGCTCAGAGAGTGAGATGCACTAAGCTCTGATTTCCTTTAGTGTCATCAAATGAACACAAACTTGTGGAAAATTCAGAAAGAAAATAAGAATGAATCTGTTTTCTTTCTACTAACTGATGACTTTACTGGATTTTTCTAAAGTAGAGTGGTGTAACAGAAGTGAAAATTGAATAAGAACCATTTCAACATCGTTTAAAAATGTGTAATTTATCCATATGCTTTACATCCTGGTATTAAAGGATGCATTAGATGCTGCCCATGCCTGAATGTGGACATCACCCAGGGCAGAGGGAAGACATGGTGGAACGTCCGTAAGATCTGTTACGCCATTGTAGAGCACAGCTATTTTGAAGCCTTCATCACGCTCATGATTCTTCTCAGCAGCGGTGCCTTGGTGAGCTGAAGGGAAATGTATCGACGTCCTGAAAGATGAGCAGTTTTGATGAGCTGGTCGAGCTGAACATCTCGTCTTTTCTTCTTCTCTGATTAGGCATTTGAGGACATTTACATGGAGCAGCGAACGGTGATTAAAATCGTCCTCGAATATGCAGATCAGGTCTTCACCTACATCTTTGTCATTGAGATGATCCTGAAATGGTTTGCGTATGGTTTCAAGAACTATTTCACCAACGCCTGGTGCCTCCTGGACTTCTTCATTGTCAATGTATGTTTTTGCTTTTTTATGTTCATCATGTCAAAGAAAAATCTAATAGGTAATATTTATAGACTGCCTTAGGAAATTTTACCATAAATAATTAGACTTATATGAATGACCTTAATGGTTTGCACAGACCTTGTGGTGAAGTGAAAAAAACAAACAAAAAAACATATCATTCTTCAGAATAATGTTATTTATATATTATAACATTTATTTATTAATTATTATTAATTATATATTAACTTTAGTAATACTGTAGTTCACCTAAATTTTTTAATTTCTATTAGGTGATGTATTAATTTTATTAATAGCGTGAAGTTTATATTAATGGAATGGATTGAAATAAAAACACAAGAACTATGGTAATAAGGTACAGGCTACACCTAATCCTAAAGCTAAAGCCTGATAAAAACAAAGAGTTGAACACATCTTCAAAACAAAGCAGAACAACAAAGCAAACCAAAACCAAACTGAAACCAATGCTTTAAATAAACCAATCCCAAAATAACAAGTACCAGCTAAAGCAATGTGGAATATGTGACCGTAATGGTGGCATGGTGGTGTAGTGGTTGGCACTGTGGCCTAGACCTCCAGGGTCCAAGTTTCCAAGATTCCCACTTGGTGGTCTGTGTGCATGGAGTTTGCATGTTCTCATCGTACTTTCCTCTGGGAGCTCCAGCTTCCTCCCACAGTCTAAAGGCATGCGGATTAGACTGACTGGTGTTTCCAAATTGCCCATAGTGTGTGTGAATGCATGTGTAAATGCTGACTGGAGGTCTTTCCACGGTTGTAAAAATGGGAACAAACACAATGGACCGTTGGCATCTATGGTCGAAAGGAATGGATAGTGCTGTCCTCCAAGAGGGTTACACTACTACTAATGGTTGAATAATCAGTTCAAAAAGATGCAGTTGGTGCTGTCATGTGGCTCGGAGGAAGCAACTCGTAGTGCCCTAATGATGGGTGGGAATAAATATAATGTTTATATTATGGAATATTAAATGAAAATAAATATAATAGTTATACAAATATACAGAAAGTATAAAATCTAAATAAAAACGAGCTGTGTTCGACATGTATCTGTAGTATCAACATGATTTGTTTTTAATAATAATTGTTTTTTCCTATCGAAATTGCAAAACTATCACTCAGAACTTTCTGATCAGCATGACGTCGAACTTTCTGGGCTACTCAGCGTTCAGACATATCAAACCCCTGAGGCCTCTTCGCATCCTGTCCAGATTTGAAGGAATGCGGGCAAGTACATTATTTATCCTTTGATAAAAGATAGATTTCATGATTCATTTTAATTATATTTATTAAAATGCATAGAATAATAAATATAATAGACACTGAAACAAATCAGCTATACAGAAACGTGGTTGTAGACTTTCATGCCTGATGAAGTATCTAGCAGTAACTGGAAGATTTCTTGAAATGTCACAATGAAGAAACAATGAGAAGACTCAATGGAAAGGGTGACACCGTACAGTGGAATTAGATATCATTACATAAATCTACAGTGTGGAAAGTTGAGATCCAGGAAGTGGAAGTGTGGCTTTAAAGCACTGAATATGATTTCTATAATATCATTTGCATTCAGGTTTAAACGTGATTTTGAATGTTTGTGAACGTCCTCAGGTGGTGGTTAAAGCCCTGGTCCGAGCCATTCCCTCCATGTTTAAAGTGATGGTGGCGTGGATAATCTTCTGGTTGATATTCAGCGTAATGGGCGTAAACATGTTTGCTGGGAAATTCCACTATTGCTTTAACACAACCTCTGATGAGTATTTCACCATCGATGAGGTGAACAATAAAACCCAGTGTTTCGAGCTGATTGATCTTGAGGACAATGTGCCGGATGATGTGCTATGGCTGAACACAAAGATCAACTTCGATAACGTGGCCATGGGGTACCTCGCCTTGTTTCAAGTGGTTAGTTTTTCATATTGTATATTACTGAATGGTGAGACTGATGAATGAATGGATACAGGACTTAAAACAGAATTCCACAGGAGCTTTCGGGGAACCACATCTTCTAATGTGCACCACGATTTCCTATAACATGCACGCACACACATGCATGGCATCACGGTCAGTAAGGCCTTAAACCTCGAGTGGTTGCGATGAGCCATGCAAGGGCAGTTACATACAATATGTCGTGGCATTCATGTGTGTCACCTGGAAAATGCTAATGCAACGCAAGCGCTAGCTGCAGCCTCGGCACTGCCGTTAGAGGCACCATGGCATTAGAAAGATGACGACTTCTTCTTGGGTTAACTTTGGAAATGGTCCAAGAGTTCAGTAGCTTACATTGCGGTCTGGGTTGTATGTTTAGAACCTAAAAGGGTAAATGTGTAACTAGTGTATAGTGTGTATGGCAGACTGGCAGAATTCCCCCTTCAGCACCCCATAAAAAATAAAAAAAACCTTTGTTTTAACTTCTGTTTTTTGGAACAATATGAATGAATAACATCAAATATCATAACATAACTGTAGCTGCAGAGCTTTCTTTTTTGCCTGTTTCTCCTTTTCTTTTTTTTTTCTCCTTAACTGGCAACCTAATGACCTTTTCTTGTTTACTTGTATTCACAATACATGAAAAAAGAAAATCTATTGTGCAAACAAGCGATAGAAAACAAAACATGCAGATGTCATCATTTTAATTATATATATATATATANATTTTTTTTTTTTTCCCCCACATGATCTAAGCCACCCAAGTCTACCATATCTAAATCCACCTCTGTGAACTATTACTAATGCAGACAGTTAATATGGTCAGTAACATCAGTGGAGGTGAACACATGAACGTATGGCAAATAAATGATAACCTATGACACAAAGTGGAACATTTTTAGAGCTCCCCCTAGGGGAGAACATTCACGTGAGCTTGTCCTTTCCAGAGGAGCTGAGCTCTCCTTAGCTCCGGCCAAATTCGAACGTTGGATGGATGGATTGGGGGTATGATTACAGGACAGCATGAGATACTATTTGCGTATTTTATTTTGGTTATAAATTTACATTTCTTGTTGGTTCACAGGCAACATTTAAAGGTTGGCTGGATATCATGTATGCTGCTGCTGATTCTCGTATGGTAAGGTTCAGTTTTCAGAGGTACAGACCAACACTGTACACATTTCCTCAATTACTTGCAAAAACCTGATGAATAATACTGAATTAATACACAAGTTCTCTGACTGATATTAAACAAGTAAAAATATATTTATCTCATTTTGCCAGCCCTGCAACTGACATTTACATGTGACATAGTCACATGACCTGCCTTAACATCCAAATCTAAATGTATAAAGAATGAAGAAACGAATTAAACTCACTTTTCAGTTTTGCCTCTTTAACTAGGTGGAGGACCAGCCAGCATTTGAGACAAACCTCTACATGTACCTGTACTTTGTTATTTTCATCATCTTTGGGGCCTTCGTTACCTTCATATTGTTCATCGGTATCACCATTGACAACTTCAAGAATCAAAAGTTCAAGATAAGTATCATTGACACAAAGTAAGATGACAACTGAATAAGCGAGGGAGAAAATCGGGTAGAATCGATTAATTAAGTATAACGAAAGTAAGTAATTCTGCATAAAATGAGAATAAAAAGAATGAAAAAGGCAGACAGAAAAGCATATAAGCATTGTGCTTGTACTTTTTTCTTTGATTCTTTTTTTATTCTGTTTTATGCCCCATTAAAAGCGATCCTTTCTTGTACTTAATCCCAGTGACAATAATTGTAAATGAATATAGAAATAAACTATCTACGATTTTTTTTTGTTTGTTGCATATTTGTTATACTTAAATGATGAAGATCAAACAAATCTTAATATAGTCAAAGTCCAGACTTCACTCCGATTGAGATGCGGTGACATGACTTAAAACAGGTTTAACCCTTCCATATGGCTGAATTAAAACAATTCTCGCCAGGAGGAGTGGGACAAAATGTGAATTGATTGCAGTCAGTTATTAGATTTTTATGGCAAGTACTTTTTTCACATAGCAGATTTGGACAGCTTTTCTCCCCTAATTTCCCAATTTATTTATTTTTTTTATTAAAAAATGTATTTGATGATCTGAAATTATTTACATGTGACAAATATCGAAAAAAAAAAAAAAAAACAGGAATTGGGCAAAAAACCTTTTTCATGGCACTGTAGTACACTTAATCATGGTAGAATGTTATAGCAGCTGTAAACCAATAGTAGATCTTACTGACACAGAAGACTCATTAAGAATGGTTATAAACATCAAATGCTAATATATTCTCACCCAGGACGATGGCATTATTTTAACATTATACATTTTTTGAATAGCAAAATTATTTTTTCATTTGGTGCGGAATCCCTGTAAATTATCTCTTGTAAACAATTAAGCGTGCATTAATTAGTCTGACTCATCAGAAAAGAGAATTTAATGATATTAAGGTATTAATATTATAGGCAAAGTCATCAAATTCTCTGTAAAAAAGGAAATATAGCTCGAGTGTAAATAATACACTTGTATAATGAGCAAGCTTTAATCAGCCTATGGTAGAATAATAATAATATTTAGTAATAATAATAATATGAAAATGGTAACCTGAAGTAACACATGTTCATGATCATGTCAAATGTGTAAAAACAATATTGAAGAATATGCTTTAAAGAATAATTATCTTTCCATCTTTCCTTACTTAGGAAGAAATCCCTTCATCACAGAGAACCAGAAGAAATATTGTAACGCTTTGAAAAAACGTGGCTGTAATAAACCTCAGAAACTGATCCCACGCCCCAAGGTAGGTCCAGCACTCAACATCCTGGTTAAATAAATACCTTCAACATCAATATCTGCAACACTTCAATATCTGCAACGTGTCTGGTCATACATGTAAACAATCGCTGTTTGACATTAAAACGAATCTGATAAACTGAAATTCCTGCAGAATTGTTTGCAAGCGTTCATCTACGACATCGTCACGAAGGAGTCGTTCGAGATCCTGATGGTGGGCTTGATCTTACTGCACATGGTCGCCCTGATGGTGGAGACGCATGACATGAGCATGGAGACTGAGACCATCCTGTACATGATTAACTTCATCTTTAACGTCATTTACACTTTAGAGTGTGTGTTTAAGCTCATCGCCCTGCGGAAGTATTACTTTCACGTTGGATGGAATATTTTTGATTTTATTCTGGTTTTGATTTCAATTTTGGGTGAGTATTAAAGTTTTTTTTTTTTTTTTTGAGAGAGAGAGAAGTTCTCATTCAACTGATATCTGATTATCTGATTTACTGATTAAATTAGCTCATCAATCAGATTGATTATAACGAATGTGTACACATGTTTCGTTTATTTCTAATGAAACCTGCTGTTGGCGATGGAGATGTGAACACAGTGTTTACCAATTTTTGGGGGGGATACCAGGAGTTTATTTGGTGAAACTTCAGTACAATTACGGTTTTATTCCATTGGAATGAAAACAAAGACAGTGAAAATAGTGGTTCGGCACACATTTAAGCCTATGTTAAGTCAGAACTATGGATATTGTTTTCATTTAAATGTTTAAAAGGTAGAATTCTGTTAAAAAATGTTATTGCATTTTTTTAGGCATATGCATAGCAGACATCTTTGCGAAGTACTTTGTGACTCTCGGGATTATCTACATCATCCGACTTGCAAGAATTGGACGCATTCTGCATCTGATCCGACCTGCTAAAGGCATCCGAACTCTTCTCTTCTCCCTGATGATGTCCCTCCCTGCCGTCATTAACATCTGCCTTGTCTTCTTTGTGATCATGTTCATCTTCTCCATTTGTGGCATGTACAACTTTGCCTATGTGCACAAATCTGCCGCCATTGATGACATGTACAATTTTGAGACCTTTGGAAACAGTGTAATATGTCTGTTCATAATTGCAACAACCGCTGGATGGGACGGGTTTCTGTTCTCTATCCTTAAGAGCACACCTCCTGACTGTGACCCAGACTTTCAGAATCCTGGCTCGAATGTGAAGGGTAACTGTGGGAATGCTACTGTGGGAATAATCTACTTTTGCACCTACGTAGTGATATCCTTGTTTCTGGTGGTCAACATGTACATCGTCGTCATTCTGGAGAACTTCAACATTGCGACAGAGGAGAGCAGCGAGGACGACGGCAAGGCGTCCGAGTCGGATTCCGAGGAGAAATTCACTGCGAACAAGCTGGAAAGCAGCACTCTTGAACCGGAGCAGGAGGAAGTGGCTGCGATGGTCATCCAGACAGCCTACCGCGAATACAAACTCAAGGCTCCGGGTGAGAAGGCTCCGGGTGGAGCTCCGCAGAACGAGGTCACCGCCTCTGTCACCGCCCCTGGCGCGACCTCTGAGGAAAACGTGGAGTCAGCTGTCTAGCAGCTTTTTTGGGTTACATATTCATCAAGGTTTTTTTCCCAAAACTGTGCACTTCTAAATGCATCACTATGATGTTTTCTCAGATTGTAATGGATTCTCCTCCTGTCTGTAGACTACAGTGACAACAAAATAATGAGAAATGGGGAAAGGTGTATTTTGAAAATTTCATGACCTTGGGCACACTAGCAATTTTAAATACAAAAGGCACAGTCCCAAAGGGGGTTGGGTGCATTTTGGTTAATTATAACTTTTTCTTAAATATAATGAAGGAAATCTTTGGAAAAATATTAATCCAAAAATATGGGAAAAAGGAAATATTAATTCACATTTGAAGCAGGTCAGCGTACATAGTACATAATACATACATATTATTTCAAAATGGGCTTCATTACCTATTTGATTTTTTATACATTTGCTTTATAGATTTTGTGCGTATGTTTTATCACAGTTTATTCACCGTTATGCCTACAGACAAAACACAATAATACAGCATAGATAAAGGAAGAAATCTATACATATCAAAAACTCTTGTGGATCAGCTTGCTCTTAGATCCTAGAGTGATACCAAGGAAGTGTTTTATTAAATTCACAAGCACTTTGTGAGCCTTCAGATACAAAACATTATTGACTGCACCAATAATAATAATAATAATAATAATAATAATAATAATAATAATAATAATAATAATGTGTTTTAATTATACAAGTGGCTGATTAAACAAGGCCTCCACCTTTTTGTGCTGTAAGAATTGTTTGTTAGTCCCAATAAATCTAAAATGTCTAATAATAATAATAATAATAATTGTAAAAAAAATAGAAGAAGAGGAAGACTACAAATGCAGTATAATGCAACCTATATAATGTGTTGGTTACTGATTTATATACTAAAAACACTTTATAGTAGGTGTTCCTTTATAAGCTAAAAAAAAAAAGACAATTATAATCTTGACGTGTTCATGTAGCATGCGTGTAACCACTTAACAATTAACTGACCACTACCACTGTGTGTAAACACTTGTGGGTGTATTTTTAAAATGACTAATTCCTCCATGAAAGTGATTATTTCCTGTAATAGCAAAAGCTGAATGTATTATACCCTCTTTTTTTCCCTCACTTCAGAGGTTTATAACAAACCAAACATATGCTAAAAAATCAGCTCTGACACTTACATATACTTAAATAAATACCTTGTTACAGAAAACCTCGACATACATAATCTGTCTATGTAACTCATTCAATTCTTTAACACTGGTTACTACTACAATAGAGGAACTATAAGGTGTGATTTTCAGCTGCACTACTGACGAACCTGTTATCTGAGAAAAGTCAGATAAACCAACATTTCTTAACCAGTCAGAATCAAGGTTCTAGCAGTGCCGCAGGATGCAACATATAGTTGAATAAATGGAGACGTCTGATATTTTCTGCCAAGGGCTGCATTTTATTTTCTGAATTCAAATCATCCACAATATTCTCAGTGAGATTAGAGGAATTCTATGTAATTGCTTCTAAAAAGTCTGAATTTCCTTATCCTTAAGCTTGATTCTCTTTATTTGAATCTCTACATTTTGTATAATTTGTGTAATAAAATGTGTTTATCATAAAAAAAAACAATAAAGGAAAAAAATATATATATGCTGCTTTTATTTTGAGAAATTAAGAGTAGGATTTTTTTTTTTTTTTTTTGGGGTTTTCCAGAAAGTTTGATAGGGTAAAATGTTTGATGCTAGAGGTGTAATTTCACAGAACACAATTAAAAAAGAAAAGGTTTTTACTTTCATGCTAAAAGCCGGAGTATGAAAATCACAAGCCTTATGTACACTATGTTAACAAAAGTATTTGCTCGCCTGCCTTCACATGCATATGAACTTGGGTAACATTCAATTCTCTATTGCAGTCAGACACTGATGTTAGAAAAAAAAAAAGGCCTGGATTCTTTTCTAACATCATGAATTTTTTTTTTTTCGTGCACTGCCGCGCAGTTGTGTTGGAACAAGAAGGGTCCGTCCCCAAACAAAGTCGGGACCATGAAAAAGTCAAAAATGTCTTGGTGTGCTGAAGCATTAAGAGTTCCCTTCATCGGAACTCAGGGGCCGAGCACAACTCCTGAGAAACTCTCACACCAGTTCCAACACGACTGCGCACCAGTGCACAAAGCAAGGCACGGAGTCCTGACCTCAACCTGATAGAACACCTTTTAGATGAATTAGAGTGGAGACCGCGAAACAGGCCTTCTAATCCAACATCAATATCTGGCCTCACAAATGCGCTTCTGGAAGAATGGTCAAATATTCCCATAAACACACTCCATCTCTGAGTTGAAGCTGTTAAAACTGGTGGTTTTAAATGCTATGGATTAAAAATGGGATGTTACTCAAGTTTACTCAAGATGCATGTGAAGGCAGACGATCAAATACATTGGGCAATATCGTGTATATACAGTATAGCATCAGGTCCACAGCAGAGATACAGCAGATGCATGACCTACTGATCAAAGGCTAAGAATAAAATGCTCAGTCAGGTGATTAGCAAATGGCCAAAATCTAAACAAACAAAGAAAGCAAACCTAGAACAAGATGCATGGTCAAAACCAGAAACTTAATTAAGAGCAAAATGATGCTAGTTAACACTACAAGATGCTAGAACGAAGCTTTCACACTGATTGCGTGCAGTTTGGGATATTGAGTGGGTAATTGGAATCAGGTTAATGCTGTTAGAAGTCGTCTTAAAGTCAGAATTCTAGATGACTTCTGGAAAATGTAGTTCACAGCGATGACCTGTTCAGGTATGATTCCAATAGCAGGACCTGGTGAACTTTTTGGAATGTAGCATACCATAAAGTGTGGCGAAATGTTATAAGGCTACTACCTGACACAGGCGATACGATACCACGATCAAGAGGGTGGTTCACTCAAGGCAGAAACCCATTCTACCAGGGACTGTATTCATAGTCTCTGCCTACAAGTCTTTTTTTGGGGGGGGGGGGCAGTGGAGGCTGAGTGGATCAGAACGTTTTGGGGGGTTTAGCACCTCCAAGTGGACAACTGATTGATCAAGACCCTTAACCCTCTATGTTTTTATTTCAATTCAACTCGATCTTGTATCTCGGGGTGATGCACTGTAAGATGTAGAAATCTAAAGTCCTGTTGTTATTCATTTGTGAATGAACGATAAAGCGGATGAGCACACCGATAACAGGTTGCTACACGGACGTCTCGAGTTGAAGTTCATCCTGTCGTCAAAAGCGGTCTCCAGCCAAGCTCACGTTGCTTACAAGACGCAACATGAGAGGACACAAGTGTTGTGACGGAAATGACGGCGGTCGGTGTGAAAGGACATTGCATATCAGAGCCCGATAGTCAACATGTCTCGCTTTGAAATTGGAGCCGTGGACTAAGGCATGAGGAACACGGTGGAATTTTAGAGAAGGGTGAAAGGAAGAGCACTGCAAGATCTGCTTCACTTCAGCAGGCGATCAGCCTTTACCATTAACAGTGTCGCACCAAAAACTGATCTCGAATTAGAAAGTCGAGACACAGTCTCGCTTTAGGTCAGGGTAATTCCTCGATGTTAAAGGTCATCGGGGAGGTTTTTCTAAAAATCCCAAGCATACAGAATGTCTAGCAACTGTAGTAGCTTAAAAGAAATCATGTTGGACCAGGTTCACTTATAAATAAAAAAATCATAATAAAAAAAATGGAGAGATATGAAGAAAAAGACATTGCTATAAAAAAACTGTGACGAAGGGGGTTTCAACCCATGATCCACATCTGACCATCGAACATTTTGTGGTTCTGTGGTCTTGGATGCCTTTGAACAATCTAAGTAATGAATAGATCCAGCCCTTAGAGGGTCTACTCCATCTATATCTTGGCATCAACATGAAAGGATTTAGTTATTTTTGGGAAGCATCAGCACCAGCGGAAGTAACGGATGCGGCTGTTAAAACCAGAGTTACATGATAGCACTTTAAAATAGCCTGCGGCGGGCTCATCCAAGCAGGGCACCATACGTTAACACTGAGACAGGAAAAGCAAAAGGAAAGGGGGGAAGAAAAAAAAAAGAGCAAGATGTGTCGTCGGAAGTGGAAGTTTGTGTGTGTAGGCAAGCTGCAGACACCATTCAGGATTTTTATTCTTTTTTTTTAAGTGAACTCTTTCCTTTAGGTTTTAAATCTCTTCATTCCAAACCCTCACTGCGCTACATCCTCTTTAGTGTTACTAATGGAATTTATCAAAGTGACTAAAGAGCGGTAGGATTTCTGTGCATTATCGTTCTCCTAATCAAACGACGCGTTCAGTTTTCAAGGATATCGCTTCCCAATCAGCACTTGAAGGAATGAACAGAAGCCAGCAAATGCCTCAGTCTGTCCGTCCTCTTTGAGCCACGCCCTGCATACCCCTCATGCATGCAATATTCACCATAATGCCAGTGTAGCTGCCCTTTACATGGGTTCATAGAGCAGGGAAGGTGATCAGAGCCTCTATATAAACCTCAGAACCTGCAATTGAATCCTAGTGTGACTGCAAGATAGATAAACTGAAAGACAAATATCTTTCTTAGAATTGAGAATATATAGCATCCAATATCTTATATTTAATAGAGGAGGCTTGGTTGGAGAGTAATTAATATTAAACTGGCACACGTAGCCTTTTACTCCCATCAGGATACAAGAATAAATGCCCGTTGGTGTTTATCTGATGAGTCATGGCAGACCAGTTAAGAGACGTCTTCATTAAGATCAGGGCAACATATCGCTTAAAGAAGCAAACTGCATTCAGCTTTTGTCAATTCCTAGCCTTGTTTGTAATGCATTTTTATAATTAAAATTTTAAAATTCATAAACAGTACAGTCAAGTGTAGATGTTGGAAAGGTGACAAAAATTATGGCATACACTAGGCACAATGCTTCGAAGCACACCAGAACATTACAGAAGAATGGCTGAAAAATAAAAGAATCGAGGTTTTGGAATGGCCGAGTCAAAGTCCTGACCTGGAATCTAACTGGACAAGGAAAAATCTCAATGAACTGAAGCAATATTTGAAAGAAAAATTGGCCGGAATTCCTCCGCAATATTGTGAGAGACTGATAAAGTTAAACAGGAAATGAATCTTTAAAGCTCTTAAATCTATAAGCTACTGAATCTACACAGAGTCCTGACCTCAACCCGATCGAACGCCTTGGCCAGACCTTCTCGTAATGCGTTTCTGGAAGAACGCCCCAAAATCCCCATAAACACAGTCCTAAACCCTGTGGACGGCCGTCACAGAAGAGTGGAAGCTGTTCTAGCTGTAAAGGGCCAACATCACGTTAAACTCTACGGATTACGAATTGAATGTGACTTACGTTCACATGCACATGAAGGCAGGTGAGCACACACTTAGTGTAATATATGTTGTTGTTTGTCTGAGACTGCAGTATTAAGACCTGTTATGATGAGATGCTTTTTATTCTGTTTTTTTCCACAAAAACACCTAGAATTAAAAGAGGGAGTACTAACTTTTACACATGACTGTACTGTAGTAGAAAATACCGTTCCCTCAGCTCTACATATCTGCCTATGCAGAAAGGCAAAACAGGATGTGGTCCAAACCTCAGCACAGATACAGACTGGATACAGATCTTAGCATAGAACTTAACAAAACATGTAGGGGGAAAAAAAACCCAAAAATTATAGAAGCTCAATAATAACTTGAACAGTGGTGGACTGTGATTTCCCAGTTAAATACCACTTACGTAACTTAATAACACAATTAGTTTACTGTTACTAAATCGTCTAATCTAACTGGACAAGGAATGGTGTAAAAATGTTCACTCATGAGCTTATACAGTAAAACTAAGCCAGAAATATTCATCCTTTTAAGAGAGTTCATTTGAAACTAGTATAAAGATTTCAGAGTAAGTACAGTATAGCAGCTTAGACTGAACTTGAAGCCTTTGATTGTAGAGGCAGAATAAACTGGTCAGGAACTGTGCACTTGGTGCCGTCATGTGGATAAATGATGTAAATGCAAGATAATTTAGGGGGTTTCTCGCAGACAGGCTCTTGCGATAGGCCGCTCAGAATCTTGGATATTTTCAAAAGTGCCTGAAAAGTACTGATTTTAAAGTCAACTACCAAAAAAAAAAAAAAAACCTGGACTGTATCTAGCGGCACAGAGGCATAGTGGTTAGCACTGTTGCTTCGCACCTCCAGGGTTAGTTTCCCAACTCTGGTCTGTGAATGTGTGGAGTTTGCATACTCTGGTTTCCCACAATCCAAAGACATTTCCAAATTGCCAGTAGTGTGTTTATTGTCCCACCAATACCTGAAAACATAGAGTCAGAATGTCCTCGTTATTTCACACGTAGAGCTGCAAATTAAAAATAAGATGCATGGTGAGCATTTACCCGGTGGTCAGTGCGGAGCCCATCCATCCGCTCCAAGCCTCGGGGTATGTGAGGGATAAAACAGAGGTGTTTGTCTTTTAATAAAGACGAGATGTGAAAAAGTGTATTGAAACTGCGCTGTTCGAATATTCAGTATGGTGACCTGATCTTACCAGCCATAGATGACCACAAGGTCAAGCATTATAGTTACATGTGTCATTTCCCAAGATTCAAGGCTCTCATATATCTAATATATATACTAAAATATACTTCCTAAACTTGGTATTTTAACATAAATTATGTCTCTCTTTAAATTGTTTTTATTATGGCCCAAGCACTATGACAGCAGCCCAATGACATCAAGGATTTTTTTTTTTTTTTAATTATCCAGGGCTTTGTGAAGGTCATAACGTGCACCAAATGTCACAAAAATCAGCATGCAGATTGGAATCTGCTGCCATTGGGACAGTTGAGTGGCTGGGCTCTGGGCGTGGCACAGGGTCTTTACACGAGGTTTTGCTTCATAGCTCATACACACTCACTTCTACATGTGAAACCTGGTATCACTGAACTGAACAACTTTTGCTGTGCATGTCATAGTTTTTACTCAACAGACAGACAGACAGTTATTTTGGGTTGTTTGCAAACCAGACCCAATAGAATTTGATATACTCCTCCTACGGGATTTATACTATCACCGCCAAACCATGCCAATATGATCTCAAGACACTGAGGATGCAAAATTGTACAGGGATTTTTGATATCTCAAACAGTCAAGCGATGATGACGCCTTAAAGTCAAAATCGGCTAATCATTTCTTGAGTGACGTCATACTGAGTGGCATCACATTGAGTGACAGTGTGATGCTTATTTTTTAGCATCCAGAGCTTTTGAAGGTCTTAACACGCTCATAATGCACACTGTTGCATCAATGGCTCAAAATCTGCATGGGTACAAAATAGTGCACCCAGGCATCAATGGCTCAGTTTCTTGGCCATGTCATTGTGTATTTTCATTGCGATTCTCTTTTTATCCATAATCCAGGCTTTAGCATTGAACCACGAACAAGCACACAAAAGCAAGACTCATTGAAAAGGCATTGAATCCAGCTGCAGTATGAATGAATTGTACCTAGTGTGAATGCATATAGTTCACATCACATGGAGACCGTTCTCTGCTGCTGAGGATGCCCCACATGATCTGCTTTAACATACATCTGACCGCTGACTACTACATGACAACAAGCTATACAGTATGACTACTGACAACAAGCGATATTCAGTTTAAAGCCCTTTATTGTTCAAAACCTGCTTGGCATAGCAAGAGTCAAAAGGATGTCTGCAGCACTCTGGAGTCACTCGCTTATTGTTTTTCTGAAGAACATTTACAGGAAACGTCCCACAGAAGTTTGCAATTCACTTAATCATGTCTTGGTTTAAACCATTTCTATGCACAGCGTGGAATCAGAAAGTGAACATTCTGCCACATATTTGTTTCCTCCAAATTTGTAACATCATTGGTTTTGTGCACAGGGAGAACTATAATATTGTGTGTATGATGAGCAACATATTAAATACGTTTCTATTTCTGTCAACTTCCTGTTCCAGGCTTATATATATATATATATATATCAGAAGTAAGTCTCTACTTTTCACAGTTTTACTTCCACATTTATCAGTTGATTTCAGTTTATATTTGGTCGCATTATCATATGTAGAGTTGTAGTAGTATTTTTGTCTTCACTGTGAATAAAACTTTGCGTGCGAGTGCCCATGAAAGTGTCCGGGTGATCACTGGATTTAAGAAAGCTGTAGATCCTCAAACGCAACCGCTACAGGCGAACTTGGGCAACATTTCACATTTCATAAGTAAGAAATACCAAATGTCCTTTCTGACTAGAGCAAATAGTGATTTCAGTTTCCTGTCATGTCTTTAGTGTAACATAAACTCACCTAAAGGATTATTAGGAACGTTATACTAATACGGTGTTTGACGCCCTTTCGCCTTCAGAACTGCCTTAATTCTACATGGCATTGATTCAACAAGGTGCTGAAAGCATTCTTTAGAAACGTTGGCCCATATTGATAGGAATATGGAACGGCCTGCCTGAGCATTGTTCCTGACCATGTCCATCCCTTTATTACCTCAATGTCCCCATCCTCTGATGGCTACTTCCAGCAGGATAATGCACCATGTCACAAAGCTCAAATCATTTCAAATTGGTTTCTTGAACATGACAATGAGTTCACTGCACTAAAATGACCCCCACAGTCACCAGATCTCAACCCAGTAGAGCATCTTTGGGATGTGGTGGAACGGGAGCTTCCTGCCCTGGATGTTCATCCCACAAATCTCCATCAACTGCAAGATGCTCTCCTATCAATAAGTACCTTACTGAACTCAACTTACTTTCTTAGCACCTTGGCCACGTGACACCAGCCGACCGCAGCTTTGCGAGCTGCTCGCTCAGGCACCGTGGGGGCACCGTGGGGGCACTGTGGGGGCGAGGTAAAACACTCTCTCGATTGCCAGGTGCCTCTCCTCTCTACAGCAGGTGGCGCGGAAACAAAACACAGTGGACCAGTGCAAGGGAGATTTTTTTTTTTATAACTCTCATAACCGTGTTCTGTTATTCCGCATAATCAAAAGTCCCAGCACGATCAGATGATATATATAATATATATATATACTGTATGTACTGTATATAGGCCTGTTTTAATTGCATTTAAAGAAAAGTACAGCTACAATAATCTTGTAAACTCAAAACGGTAAAGTTTTAACAAGGTGTGTATCCGATGATGTGTATACAGGAAATATTGTGTTCATGTGAATATGGGACGCTCACCTTTGCGTGCAGAGACATCTCTCTCTGAACTTCCTGAGAAGTCAGGACATTGGTCCAGAAGTCTTATGGTTTTATCAGAAGTAGTTTTGCAAACCCAAGTCTTAGACAGAAGACATTTCTCATGTCAACCCTTTCGAACAAACCATATTTGGTCAGTATTTTATAATTGTGTTGTTAAGGACATCCACATTTAACATGCTTAATGAGGACTTTAGGGTCTGAGATTTTATTTTTTCCTGAGCATTGCACAGTCTGACCTTGAGGTGAATTTGATGGGGCACCACTGCGGGGGAGGCTGGCAACTGTCTTAACTGCTTTTCACTTGCTAATAATGTTTCTCAATGTTTCTCAACTCTGCAGCAGTAAAGGGGTGCATAGTATTATTCAATTTTTTTTTTTACCATTTAATTTTTTTTTTTTACTTTTTGTTAAATAAATAATGGCACAATGAAAAAGGTTATATGTTATGGTTCATCTGGTTGGATTTGCCTAATACTAAGATGCCCCATGATCCAGATGATTTATTTATTTATTTATTTATTTATTTATTTTCACAAAAAAAGTTAAGTAGGGTCCTCTTTTGTCCAGTTATCAGGCTCACTTGGGCCTTCTCGAGACCTGTACCAGCACCTTCATAGTATAGAAAAAGGTGTCAGTTTACTGTTGAGCACTGTTGCAGAATCACTGGATGTTCTAAAGCTCCAGTAAAGGACTTGGTGAACACGGTTCTTACTTTACATCTGTCTCCTTTAAGGGCTGATGGTTCACCCACATCCATTTTCCTTCAGTTTCCAAGTCATTCAGGCCAATCCAATCCAATCAATTTTGATGATACAGAAGTCTAATGTAGAAAATTATTATTATTAACACACAGCTTATACCTGTAATCAGTACAAGAGGAATTCATGTCATTATAAACATCATATATGAAAAGAGAAACTACTGTACACTCACCTGTTCGGTTTGGCTGGTTATAATCACCAGGTGTCCTCCTTTCTCCACACAGTGATCTCTACTCTGAGTCCAGTTCAGATTCTCAGTGGAGACGTAGTAACGTTTTAACCCAAGAGACTTCCATCCTTCCTCACATTGGCTGTCGTTTTGATTTGCTTTTGTCAAGATTAGATAAAAAAAACACACTTTTATGTATATACAGTGGTGTATAGACATATAGTTTGATTTTTTTTTACTTTCATTATTGTTTTACCAAGTTTTTTTTAAGCCCTGTTCATAAGCCTCAAGCCAAAATCTTCACGCATAGCTATTATACACTGTACATTAGAACTTAGTGGTGTTTCTTGTTTTTTTTTTTTTTTAATCTATTGCAGTGTAATTTCCAGATGCCACAAAATATACTCAGAATGTTAGATTTACATGTGAAAATTATAAACACCAATATGTAAATAGTGTAAACTAGAAATAGTGTATAGGAACCGGACTCAACGGGGAACCCCATCCTCCTTTGGGTGAAACAGAAAGCAGGAATTGATCTGCATTCATACTGTGTGTTAGGTGGCAGGCAGTTCAGTATATTTCATGCTAATTGATGTTGATATGGAGTCCAGTTAGTTATTCGAGGCTCAGCAAGACTTGTAGGGAATTCCAGTCCTGAACTATCGAGCGACTGCAGCCAAGTCAAGTCCTCAAAGAAACAGCTGTCAACATCAGTCGAGGCCAGAACCGTCATCATGGTGGAGTGAAACCGACCCCGGACACCACACGCATCCCAAAGAGACACATGGGGCACACGGCGGAATCCATCACCAAACAACTAAACTCCGACTCAGGTACGCTATAATGGATAATATTCAGCTCGCTCAGTGTGTGGAGTGCAGGATGTTTAGACATTCTTCCTCCATCATTAGTGATAATTTTATTTGTGTGTGTTAGTTAGCACCCTGACGGAGAAGATATCAGCATTAGAGGAGCGCATCCAGACTTTAGAGAGGGTTAGAGAGCGCGAGAGCAGCCTTATTCCTGTAGCGGAAAAGTCTGGGTGCCGCAGGTGGAGATAATCATCCCCCGAATCCGGCAGTAGAGCCCTCACAGCGGGGCGAGTGGGTGACGACTCGGCGGCATACTCGTTCAGCCAAAYCTAARGCTAAGGCTAGCCCACCGGAGCACACCTCTTCTGRGCTTCGCGTGTCCAACAGGTTCGCTCTCCTCAGTGATGCACCCGCTGAGAAACCTGAAAGAGCTCTGG
>QMIH01000120.1:722902-778227 GCA_003987875.1 Clarias batrachus
AGAGGAGGAGGAGTCGCAGTTATTTATAACCATAATCTGTCTCTCGTACAAAAACACAGTTTTAAATCTAATGCATTTGAAGTTCTCTATAGTAACATAAAGTCAGCTCAGTCGATCCCGCTAATCATCATTTACAGACCCCCAGGGCCGTACTCGGAGTTTCTCTGTGAATTTGCAGATTTCCTCTCAAACCTTGTTGTTTCTGTAGACAAATTGCTGGAGACTTTAATATTCATTTTGAGAATCCAGAAGACCCTCTGAGAACAGCATTCTTGTCCAATAATCTTCCAGAATTATCAACTTTGATTGGATCGCCATCTGACTCCACAGAACTCGACCAGGCGAATGAATATCTAGAGTCAGCACTTCGTCATAGCTTAGATAATGTAGCTCCAGTTAAAGGGAAAATGATTAGAGATAAGAAACTCGCTCCCAGGTATAATGACCACACACGTGCTTTAAAACAAACCGCTCGAAAATTAGGCGTCATAAATCATATGTGCCTGGTAATCATATGGTATGATTCATTATTTTTCCCCACTGTATACAGCCACTGAAGCTGAAGAAAACAGGAAGCTGAAGAAAACACTTACTGTACCTTTAGTTTGATTTTCTCGCATCATGAATGTTGCTGTAACATTAAAATATTGCTCACTTAATTTCTCACATGACCGCACCTTATTGTGATCACATTAATGTTCTGATTCTTTATGTATAGAAATGTACACTGTAATAAAAGCATGTCAAAGCCTCCAGTGTGCTTCATAACTAAGTGTTTTGCTACATCACATTTTCTCATTAACATAGCTGCAGTTTTTATATGATCAACTTTAAGAGCTTGAGGGAACACCTATTTCTGCAATAAAGAAAAGGAAAGTTACCGCTGGTTAATTGGTACAGAATCAGTGTTAACCAGCAGCTTAACCCTGGTTCTGTAACTTGCAGTTGAACTATCACAGGACTTAAATATAGTGGATTTTTTTTTTTTATCCTACAGAAATTCTATGATGTCTATATCCATGTCTCTATGTCTTTATGATGTATGATGTCTAAAAAAAAAAGATTTAGTTATTTCATATATATCTTTCCTACGGAGAGATTCCTGGCTCCAGTCCTGTAGACCATCTACCTTGAGTCAGAAGACTTCTAGAACTAGATCTGAGAAACGTCTACTATACAGTATGTCTGTCCTTAAATATTTAGCCAATTCAAGGCTGATGGTCAAAATTGCCAGTCAAATTTGAGTTAATTGGCTGCTTCCAATACATGACGTCAAATACGATCTGCTGTTTAAAAAAATATGATTGTTTTTGGCCATTTTATATGACTGCCTGGATTGAACTTGGAGCAGAATGAACAGATCAGTAACTGTGCGTTTGGTCCCATCATGTGGCTACATGATGTTTTCTTACAGACAGGCTTTTATATTAAGCTGCTCAGCTCACCTCAAGTCCATGTTCGCATTTGCAGGTTCTCTCTGTGCTTGGTAGGTTTCCTCCAGGCTCTCTGGTTTTCTCCAAAAGTTCCTCCTAATTGGGGTTCCTAAATTGCCTGTAGTGTGAATGAGCATGTGAGTGTGTGTATGTCTGTCTGCCCTGTAATGGATTACCTTGTGTTACCCTGTGTTCCCTAGGGCTCCTGGGATAGGCTCAGGTTGAAAACACTTGCTATTTCCAGTGTATATGTAATCCCCTTTTCCCATCTTCTAATCCTTAAAATAAATCATACACTCCATTTTGTTCACAGGAACTTAAGTTTATTTCAGATTAAAAGAAATGATCAAGGAACTCAAGGAAAAATGGCGACGACTCTTTGTAAATTAGCACCTGTTTAAAACATGTTGCCACATTTTTCAAAACATAGCCACACATTTGCCATAAATACTGTGACACTGCTATAATTAATTAACAGTTTATCAAAATACAGACTATATCAAGTTTATAACAGTCATTTCTGGTTTGTAGGATTGGGATACTGCATGCATGATCTGAGAAATTATAGTTAAATTAAGTCAACAAAACATGACAAAAGAAGATGAACTTTACCAAACACAACAGATTCAATGCTAACCAAAATACAAGACTAAACTAGCACTTAAGTTAAGCTGCTAATCACTAGGCCAGATTTCCCTCACCAGTGAGTGTGGAACAAGAGTCGACTTAAAAGTCCCCACATAAAACACAGATTCATGAGTGCAGAGCGCCCTCTAGGGGTTATCCCTGGCTCTCTACTTATTTGTGTTCTTTTTCGCAAATCGCGAGTAAAAAATTACTACAGGGATAATCAGCCCATGTTCGAATTTCAGCTCTAGCAAATTTGCTTCCAGTGACAGCACAGTCCTCATTACCATTGTAGTCATTAGGTTCACTGTCCCACCAGTACCTAAAAACATCAGAATCAGAATTTAAAAGAATGTCCTCTTTATTTCATACGTAGAGTCGCAAATTAAAAAACACGATGCACGGTGAGCATTTACCCAGTGGACAATGCCGAGTGGTCCACCCACCTCCACGTCCCCTCTTCAGGGGTGTCAGTCAGACCTATCCAGGCCTCAGTACCCTTGAAGCGATTACTGATGTATTCCTGTAAATGGAACGGTAGGATAGAATATGAAGGGGAGAAACACTACAGAGTGGAGGAAATGTTGGTCATAAACATGAGATGTGAAAAAGTGTATTGAAACTCTGCTGTTTGAATATATGGTGACCTGTTCTTCTCGGCTGTTGATGACCACGAGGTCGGCTCCTGTTGAGCTGCAGTCGTTCCTAGCATCAGTCCAGCTCTTCTTCTCTGTTGTGAGGAAATACATCTGACACTGATGCGTGGCAATGTCTGCAAAATGGTTTATATTTGGAGTGTCAGCGTATTTACTGCTGCAATAATTCAATACTTTCAGCTTTACAGAATTAGAATGATGGAGATTTGGATGAAATGTGAGAAAATGCGTATGAAACAAAACGATCAGATTGTTCAAGATGAGCAAGCCGAGGGCGACGGTGGCAAGGAAAAACCCCCTGAGATGGCAGTAGGAGGAAACCTTGAGAGGAACGTGAAGTTTAATACAAGTGATGATGTCTTTAAGTTCATATGGAGTCCAGTTTGTTATTGGAGGCTCATGTGGACTGTAGGAAACTCCACAGTTTGTAACACCACCTGTTTTGTGCACAGGGAGAACTAGATCTTGTTCGAAACTTTTGCCCCTCACTGTAGTTTCCGTACCCAGATTTCTGTCAAGTTCTTGTTCCTTTTCCAGTCTTCTATATCAGAAGTAAATCTTCACATTTCACGTTTTTCACTTCCACATTTGTCAGATATGTTCAGTTTATCTTTATTCGCGTCATCACATTTAGAGTTGTAGTAGTATTTTTCTCTTCACTGTGAACAAAACCTCGCGTGTGACTGCCCATGAAAGTGTCTGTGTGATCACTGACATTACAAAAAGCTGTAGATCCTCAAACACACCTGCTTCAGGCCAATTTGGGGAACATCTCACATAAGTAAGTAATACCAACGCTTAACGTATGATAAAATATGCACCTCATCTGGACCAACATTGTTGTCCTCACACACATATGGATGGTATTTAATCGATTCCATCAGCAAAGTGCTCCATGTTGCATTTGCAAGGATATGAACTATATATCAACACCACCAAATTTGAGTCTTAAAATGGTTTTAAAAAGTGCAATGTTAAAAAAAAACACCTTAATTTATGAGACTATGTGTCACGTGTACCTTACAGTACAGTGCAATTCGTTCTCATATCCCAGTTAGGAAGGTGCGGTCAGAGCGCAAGGTTGGCCAGGATACAGAGCAGAGAGAGTTACGGCCTTGCTCAAGGGCTCAGCAGTGGCAGTTCGACTGTGCTGAGGCTTGAACCACCGACAATCCAATCTGTAAGCCAGATCCTTTGAGATCGTGGTTTGAGCCACCGCTGCATGTAAACACATCTCATAGGAAAAGGGTTAAACTTGGTAGGCTTGTTATTAAACATGGCCAGTGTTGGGCTGGTGGTGGGTTAACATTTCACAAAGCATCTCAATAATACAGCGGGAAATAAATGCGCCAACTAATGAAGAGAAAACATTAAATAGAGTAACAACACAACAACATTACCAGGGGGTAGAGACACCAAAAGCAGACACCAAAGTGAAAGTGAAACATGAGCACATGGTACTGTACTGGTTGTCACTAAGAATTAAGAGGAGACCATTAGCATCACAAAGAACCAGGCAGTGGATGTTACAGAGATCCCTCATACTGTAGTTCACTAAGGAGTTGAAGGACATTATGAAATGCAATAAAACAAAATTGATTCTCACAGATTTAATATTATTGGGTAATTGGTGAACTGGTCAACTTTGCCACTGTCAAGGACAATCTCATTATCTAGACACATTCTTCTTACACATATGTACACTTCCATAAATTTTCTTTTCATTTTCTTTTCATTTCTGTGAAGCTGCTTTGAGACAATGTCCATTGTTAAAAGCGCTATAGAAATAAAAAGTGAATTGAATCGAATTAAACTGGATGTTGACTGATGTGACATATGGGAACTGCCAACTGCTTACCCAACATCTTCTGGGCTTCATCTCTCCCAATGTATAGCCGTTCTCTCTCTGTAGTCATGTTGGCACAACTGATCAGCAACTGGTCTCTTTCTCTTGTCATGTCATGGAGTTTCACAGACAACACTATAATGACGATGGGCAGGACAACACACAGCAGCCCTGCACACACTGTGAACAATCTGGAGCATCTGCCACATGCCGCATTATCTCCTACAGTGGGGTCAGACAGAGACATGTTACTTATAGTTTAATCTCATTTCCACATTAGCACAATTTCAAATGTCTCAGAGTAGACGGGAGGTCTGGGGAATGAAAATTGTCTCGGTATTGGCTCCGTGTAATCTGTAATGAGACTCTTATACTAGCTTTTACGTACATTATGTTCCATCAAGCTCTCTTTCTTCACACTAACAAGATTTTTTTTTTTTTTGGATATGTTTAAAGTAACTTTTTAAGACTCATCATTCATTTGTTCATTTATCTTCAGTAAGAAGAAGGACTTCATCCTGGTCACGATTACAATGAATCCATTTGGGAAAATGAGAGAGACGTGTTAATACACTTTGTGTTCCTGACTATCACCATGCGCCACATGCAAGCACCATGACTTTAGGTTTGAGACGTCCTTGTTCTAGCACATTATCAGTTTTACCGGAACACCTCATTCACACGGGTAGGTACGGTAGATGCTCCACATAGTCTACGACTAATAATAAAAACAGAATTTTTTCTGAAATGAAAGCTTGACCTTGGGTCTAAAACTTTGTTTCATTTTCAGTCTCTGCATACACTGTGTTGTTGTGTTTTACCATGATTTTACCAAACTGGTGTCAAGATCTTGGTCACCCAAGGGTCACCAATGCCTGTGGGAACCAAAGGTCAGCCTAACCAGTCAGATCCCACGGTAAAGCTAATGTAGCACAAATCACAGGAAAAAAGTTAAAGCTGGCGATTACAGAAGAGCACCAGGACACCTCATGCATCACAGCCCACCCCACATGGACAAACAGCCCAAAGCCACAGACCCGGCCTCCAGACTACCCAGATCCCAATCTGATCGAGAACCCATAAAATGCAGTGGACCATCAAGTCTGATCCATGGAGGCCACATTCCACCACCTAAAGGTTTTGCTGCCAATGCCCTGGAGCCCGACGCCACAGCACATCCCCAGATGCCCTGCAGAGCCACGCCCCAAGGGCCCAGAGCTGCCCTCGAGGGGCGCCCAAGGTGACCCAAGGGGAACCAAAAAAACAGTCAGCATAAAAGTTTGCATTATAATATTACTTGTGACTACAAAGGATGTGACTGGTAGCTAGCTAGACACACAGGGCAGGGGAAGTTCAGTGGTTAAATGGTTCAATTCAGTGGTTCAGAAGGTTCCTGGTTCAAATTCAGCACCATTAAGTCCACTCCTCAGATGTATAATGAGATCAAATGTAAGTCGCTCTGGGTAAGGGCATCTGCCATCTGCTAAAAATGTAAATGATTGTTTTTTCATGAATTCATGCAATAATCAAACACCTTTATCCTTACAGTGCACTTATAATATTTACACATGACACCCACAGCAAGCGACTCCAACTGGTGCGGAGCTGTAGGAGCATGAGACCTCGGACAGTTCCAGGAGATGTGAGAGGTCTATCAATATTTATAAAGAAGAATCCTTGCGGGATCCTCGAGGGAATTAGACCTGTGGAGAGAATGTACCTGCAACACTGCACCACTGACAGGAAAACAACAATGGCACTTGAGACGCCTCAACAATCAATGTTAAGTGAATTTCTTCCTACAAACGACTTCATCATATTAATGATTATACATTTTTATATAGAAAATTAAATCTTACTGTACGTTCTGGCCAAATAGGACCAAGAATTCTGTTTCTACACATGTTTGTTTTTGTCAGATATACTACTTCATACTACACATTCTGTCTGACTCACATGCAAAAAAAGCATAAAGGCCGACTACAATCACATATAATAACCATAACCATGTGTGTGCGTGTTTGTTTGAGTGAGTATTCCATACCTGAGTACCGAGATTTCTGCTTGTTTAGGCTCCTGGGATTCCTTAGATCCTCCCAATTTTCATACTCGCATTCCTTTGAAATGTCATCTGAATTCTCGTATATATCAAAACTCATCTTTCTTTTTCTCTCTACTGTAAACCTGTGTGTCTATATTCTCCTAAAGAGCAGATCAAACGTGTATTCGATTAGATCAGAGTGTACAAATTGTGGATGGTGCATGTGGTGTGTGTGTGTGTGTGTGTGTGTGTGTGTGTGTTTGCACGCATGTGAGTCAATGGTATATATGGAGGAAGTGCAACTTTGCCTTTAGATTGTATAACAGTCATGTGATGTGAGATGGGCCATGCGCTACAGAAGTGCCATGCCCGAGCCTGCAGAGTGGATGTTGGAGAAAAACGGGGGGGGGGGGGTGCTCAGTGGTTAAGGCATTGGACTATGGTTCGAAAGGTCCAGTGGTCAAATCCTATGACCATTAAGTTGGCCCTGTTGGACCGACAGATGTGAAATGAGATATAAATGTAAGAAAGCATCATCAGAGATAAAGCAGTTAAAGACTTGTCCTTCATTTTTAAGGTTTTTATTTTATGGTGTTTGTGTGTTGAGGTTTTCAAGACCACTAGAAAGGAACAAACAACACATTTTAGACATTACATCTGCAGAGTCGGACTACAGAAGGAACGCTTTGATGTATTTGTAAAACTAGAACAGTGAGGTCATCAGAAAATGTTATATAATCGAATTTTTTTTTTTAACTGTCAGTAAGCAATTTTTTTTTTTGCTGGTCAGGATTGCAATGAATTCGGATCTCGTCACTTATTCGTGGATAATAAAAGGCATCTGAACGTCAATTTTATATCATTTAGACCATTATATAGCACTTTAAATATTTTTTTCCTGCGACACAATTAATAAATCGACCTTTTTTCTAGTTGCAGAGTCTCCTGAGAATTACACTCAATGCACATTAAGTCTAGTCTTAGAGGGTCTTCGTCAGCTGCTCTGATGTCGCTGCTATGTTCACCCCCCCCCCACACACACACACACTAGGCTACATCCTGCCACAACATTATCACCGTTTCCATCGAGTTCAGTTTGGTCAATGGAGATAATTGGGAATGTCTTTCAGAGTCTGACCCCCACAACCCTGTCCTCATACAGTCGGCATGTATGTAGATGATGGTGCATGCAGAGTGCAGAGTATGGTTAAGGAGAGGCAGCACGGTGGTGCAGTGGTTAGCACTGTGGCCTTACACGTCAAGGGTTCATTTCCTGCCTCTGTGTGCATAGAGTTTATTGTATGTTCTCCTCGTGCTTGGTCTGTTTCCTCCCACAGTCCAAAAACAAGCACACTAGATTAATAAGAGATCCCAAAATTGTGTATGTGTGTGCCCAGCAATGGATTGGCACCCTGTCCAGAGTGTACCCCACCTCGTGCTCTTTTTATATAATACAGTATATATTATTAATTTATTTTTAATCAGTATGCAGTGCAGGAAAAGTAAAAATGGGAAAACGCATGTAATTAAGCAAACCACCAGGGGGAGCTAGTGTTCCTAGAGTCACACGCTCACTGATCGTCTATACCCCGTCACCGTGTATAGGGTTGTTGGGGGCCCGAAGCCTATCCCAGAAGACGTAGGGCATGGGACAGGGTACACCATGGACAGGGTGCCAATACATTGCAGGAAACACACATTCACACGCTCATTCACACACACTGGGCAATTTGGAAATGGCAATTAGCCTAATGTGCACGTTGTTGGATTGTGGAGGGAAACCGGAGTACATAGAGGAAACCCACCTAGCACAGGGAGAACATGGAAACCTCATGCACACGGACCCCAAAGCGGGAATCCAACCCGGACCCTGGAGGTCACAAGATAGACACTGTGCCGCCTAGAGTCACACAACTCGTATGAAAACAACTTTAAATTGCACACAGACACATACACACACACGGTAATAATAATAATAATAATAATAATAATAATAATAATAATAATAAGCTTTATGAATATGCCCAGTCCTGAGATTAGAAATTTAATCAAGATGCCACATAAAATCAGAAGATCAAACATCTGGAATTTCATTCCATTACAGCTACATGCATAGTAACACGTTTTTTTTTTTAAACAACATTATTTTCCTATTGTCAAAATGAAAAGATGAAAATCTGTTTCAAGTCGTCTTTCCATCATCCTCAGCAAGACACAGAAACAATTCAATAGACAGTTCCTGGGGTCAGAGTGGAAAAAAAAAAGAAAAGGAAGAAGAGGAAAAACTCAATCTGACTTATAATACTGGCAACGATCCATTTCCTAAAAAGTATTGCATCAGGATCCAAGCTTAAAAAGAGAGAGAATAAATAACTAGCAAACATGTACAAGTACCTTCTTCTTTTTTTTTTTTTTTTTAGAATAAACAAAACATAATGAAAAATGAATTTATATTGAAATGGTAATAATTGTAAAAAAACATCAACAATAAACTATAATCTATTGAATTTATGAATATTTATAATTATGTCATTACTTTTAGTAGTAGTACTTTTAGAAAAACAAAAAACACATCCTTAACAATTAATTTTGTGATCTTTTAATGAAATTCAACAGACAGCCTGACTCAGAGGGTTTGTTGTGCTATTGACAAAATTATTGTTTTTTTTTAAAATTATTTTTCTTATCTCAAATCTGTATAAAACTGATTTTACACTGCACATAATCAGACATGGTTTAAAATGATCACTTCTCACACTGTACAAAATGATCTCAATAACATCTTATAATAACAATCATCCCAGAATGGTTGATAATAATAATAAAAATAATAATAATAATAATAAAGTAAGCTCAGTCACAAACGGAAACATTCTTGAAATCGAGGTAATTCATGTTTTCTCTAGTTTTCACCATTTCCACTAGCATACGTGTAGCTGTCCTCTCAGTCTCCCCCTACTGGTGGCTTTAAGAACAGCATCATTGTAGCAGCACACACGCTGAGATTTAATACGCAATTTCTCACACTTTCTCAGAACTTTGTTGTCTGGTAACACGGATCGTCTCATGGGATGCATTTTTCGACTTACAAATCAGTTTTTTTTTTATTTAAAAGCACAAAAGCAAAATCGAACCAATAAAAAAAAATTAAAAAAAACTGCACAGTGTAAAGCCAGCTTTAGTTTAGTGCTCGGAAATGTTTTGTCGTTTAAATAAATAAATACGCCACAAGGAGCCAAAAATACCACACACACACACACAACAAATATATATTCACTAATAAACCACTGGAAGATAAAATCTCCTGATTTGATTGTCCTCTTGCTGTCGTATAAACGGCCGAGACACAGCACCAAGGTCTCATTTCACATGCTCAGTGGCGTGTGCCGAGCAATAAAACTTTTTGTGTGTTATAAAGTTTGACAGGTTGTTGAACTGGATGTCGCAGGGACGGCAGTATTTGCCGTTAAGCGCCACAGAGTTTGTGCTCCTTTTCAAGGTCGAGGTCTCCTCCAGATTGGACGCTGGTGAGGGAGAGATGCTCTCATTGGGTTTCTCTCGATCCGGGCTGCGAGCTGCGAAGTGGACGTTTGGGATCGAAGTACTGCAAGACGCGTTTTCTTGCCTGCCGTCGCCCTGGAGACTGGAGTTTAAAGACTTCTCCGTATTTTCAGAGCCAACATGGCTGCCGTCTGGCATGGGTTGCTCTTTTTCACCTTCAGTGCCCTCGTTTGGGCTTTGCCTCCTCTCGTTTGGTGGAACGAAAATCCCTGTGGCATAATCAGCAGGTTTAATCTCATAATACGGCCAGATCTGTTCATCCGCTCTGATTCTCTTAGCATTACCCGGATAGCTATCAGAATTCATCGTCTTGTGTTCATCCTTTATAGCCGACTGTGTTTCAGCAGATGTAGAATTATTGGCACATTGAAGCGAGCGCTCAATACTGAAACTTTCAGGGACATTTGCAATTCGCGAAGCTTCATCCTTTACGTTTGGTGGTTTGTTCTCCGAGATTGCCCCTGGGCAGAAGTTCTGTTTGTGGCTCAGGTAGTCCTCGACTTTGTTGAAGCTGATTTTACACACAGCGCATTCGTGATAATCCATGAGTCCGGACACTTTACCCATTTGTATTGTGCATTTTTTACTCAGGTCTATCGGTGCATCACCTGGATCTCCGTCCTCTTCAGCTATCACATTACACCTTGATACCAGGGCTGATTTCGTGACTGTCAAGGAAGGTTCAGGATGCTTCGGAACCAAACCCTGGATCATGCTGTACCGGTGATGAAGCTGGTCCTTGAGACTCTCTATTGAATCCTGGGCCATGTAGGAACTACTATAAGGGTAGGTCTGGGACACCACTGGATCAGGACTGGGCATCTTCCTTCTCTTTCGGGTACGAAATGATTTCTGGACATGTTTGTTGTTCGCGGCGCGTTTCGCTGGCGGATCATGGCGGGTGGCGCAGTAGTACTGCTTGTGCACCGCGTAGTTCTCCTGGCGGCTGAACGTGATCTTACACGCCTCGCAGGTTGTTTGATTGTAGTCCAGTTCACTCTCTGATATTTTTTGACCCTTTGAGTCCTTTGGACTCTCCTCCTCGTCACATGGAGTGGTTGCTTTTTTACCACTCGCTGGAAATTCCTCTGGTGCTTTTCCTCCCGTACTGAAAGGCTCGACTGGAGGAGTGTTCAACTGAGTGGGATTCTGACCTTTAATCTCAAATGCCTGGCCAGTGGTCAGCACGCTAGCTAAACCTCCCCCAGTTTCAGGACTCACTGCAGGTTTGGTCAAAATGCTGTAATCATGAGGTTTGCTCATGTGCTGCCAGCGACCGTTACAGTAATGCTTCTTGTGCACTAAATAATTATCAAGGTTGCTGAATGTAATGTTGCATTCGAAGCACGTCGCTCCTTTTGGAACCAGCGTGCTGTACATTACCGGAGGGAAATTGTTGCCACCTTGGCGCAGCCTGCGATGGACCAGCTCGGACATTTTCGCCAGTATCTCAGAAGCCTGTGGGACTGCGGGTATATCCTGCGAGAATGGCGCATGAGGCAGGAAGGGTGGCACAGGAAATGCTGGGGTCATTTGATTCTGGATCGGAGAGGAAGCCAAGCGAGGACTGGAGGGCTCTGATTTCACTTTACTGTACGAAAAACCAGCTTTGCTTCCACATGCCGCGTTGGCCTTGCTAGCTCCCTGTACCTGCCCGCTGTTCTCTCGCTCCTTGTTCTGATTAACTTGACTTTCTCTGGTGCTTTTATTATCATTCAGATTTGCAACACTAAGGGACTCGAGCGGATCCTGTTTAGTGGATTTGCTATCCTGACTAGCGTGTCTGTGCAGCTCCTGGTGTTTCGATAGATCTCGAGGCGTTTGGAAAGTGAAGTGGCACTGACCGCACCGGAGTCCGGTTTGAGACAGGTGGGTGAGGATGTGGGGCTGCAGGACCATCAGAGTGTCGGCTGTGTAGTCACAGATCGTGCATTTCAAACTGCTCCCAGGAGAGGTCTCGTCGGTCTTGAAAGCTGGATGGGCGAAAAACAGACAAACTATAATTATGTTACAGAATATTTAACACGATTCCACTTTATTTGTATGGTGCGTTTGTCAATAGACGTTGCCGCAAAGCAGGGTCGCGGGGGGCCTGTAGTCTATCCCAGGAGACTTGGGGGATGAAGCGGGGTACACCTTGGAAGGGGTGCCAATCCATCACAGGGCACACACACTCACACACACTATGGGCAATTTAGAGAATGCCAACTAGCCTAATTTGCATGTCCCGGAGGAAACCCAACAAGCACGGGGAGAACATGCAGACTTGATGCATGAGGAAATAATCACACCCGGATACTCGAAGTGCAAGGCGACGGTGCCGACCTAAGCCACCGTGCCGCCAAATTTAAAATGATAAAAAAAAAACTCTATCGCTTTGTCCTTGGTGATCAAGCTAGGAATCAACAGGGGAAAAGGAAGAACTGTGAGATGACAACCGAAGGAAACCTTGAGCGGAACCAGGCTCAAAAGGGAACCCTTCCTCATTCAGGTGATACAGAGAGGGATGGCGAATTAATCCCATATAACTGTGTGTGCCTCCTCACCAGAATGTGTGGATAGGTGCATTTTTAGAGCCTGTGGACCCAGGAAGCTCATGTTGCATTGTGGGTAAGTGCAGGAATGTGACATCGGATGGCTCGTGTTGGTCTGTTTCTCCGAAGCCAGGTCAGATTCCCTCGTCCGTCCACTGCAGTAGTACATGAGGTGAGCCTGGAGGTTCCTGTCGCTCCTGAACCAGATCCCACACATCTTACAGGGGAAAATGTCTTCTACAATAAAAAAACAACAACAACAACAACAAATGCATATTGTGAATTAGTTACATACATTCTTATGTATGTATTCATAAAGTCCACTGGCAACTTTGTTCACACGCTTGCCTATAGACTACATGTGTTGCCAGAGGATTCCAGTAGGGGGCACACTGGAGAATCCAATCAGACGGTTTTGCAGTTTAGTAAACCAACATGGTGACACTCATGGTGCTTAGTTTTTGATATTAGCGCTTATCACAAAGATTCTCAAAGATTTCTGAAATGGATTAACGAATGGCATCATCATTATTTATAGACATCAACGTTATTTATAGTTATACAGGGTGGGCCATTTATATGGAAATTTTGGAAAATGCATCACTGAACCAGTTTCACGAAACTTAGCAAGCAGTTTGCTAACTGTAGCATGGGAGATGGGTGGTCTCGTAGGGTGTCTCGCATTGAAATCTGCTGCAATGACCCGGTTACTGCGTTCACCAGATATCAACACAATTTCGATCCGCTCATCACGTGTTAACCTCTTCGACATGTCAATGGCTGTGAACATACTGGTAAATAACTCATGAAAAAATAAAGTTACGTTAAAACCAAGCACACCATTGTTTTTCTTGTGAAATTCCCAATAAGTTTGATGTGTCACATGACCCTCTTCCTATTGAAAAAACAAAAGTTGGATCCAAGATGGCCGACTTCCAAATGGCCACCACCCATCTTGAAAAGTTTGCCCCCTCACATATACTAATGTGCCACAAACAGGACGTTAATATCACCAACCATTCCCATTTTATTACGGTGTATCCATAGAAATGGCCCAACCTGTACAATATGTTTCCATAAACAGTTTTATCCACCTTTAAAAGTAAATAATATTTTTTTAAAAAATCCTGTTTACAGACAAACCACAAAGTGTAAACTCTTCCCCTGCTGAGAAAGTGTTGTGTGTCCAAGCCAAGACATGAGATGTTCTTTTTTAAGTAGCGTGTTCTGTCATTGGTCCGTCCTGGATAAAGTCCACACTCACTGTTGATGATGGTGCTGGGGAGAACCGATGCCATGGCGGCTTGTTGAGGAAGGAGCTGGATGGACGGGAGTCTCGAGGAGATGTCCACCACACACACTGCGAGCTCCTCTCCCTCCATAACGCTTCTCGTGGTTGAGCACCAGACATGTCCTCCTGCAGAGATCACAAATATATTTGCATACGTAGATACACACCATGGACTGTACATACCGTAAACACACAAACATTCTATTTCAAGTGCCAAATTATTATGAAATATTATGACCAGCATGATTTCGGGGTCAGATTATCTTTCAAATCGCTTACAGGCACTTTTTTCTCAGCAGGAAAATGAAGTAAATTAACATAACACAAATTTTCAAATAAATTTCACTGATTTTTTTTTATGTAATACATCGGATTCCTTCCTCAGATCTCTGTATATTCCTGCTCTCGGCGTGCTTGGTGGGTTTCCTCCAAGGTCTCCGGTTTCCTCCAACAGCTCGAAGACATTGCAAGTTAGTTGGTGTTCACATATTTGAGGTAGTGTGTGCCGTTGGACGAGTGTCCTCTCTTTGGAGGAGTAGGCATGGGGAGCTCTGTGCTGTGTGGCACTGGGGCGATGGACGATGGATTGGCACCCAGTCAAGGGCGTAGTACCCCACCTCAGTGCCCCGAGTCTCCTGGGACACGCCCTGGGGTGCAGTGAGTGAGTTCTGGAGGATTAGTGAATGTGTGATTTGTGGCCATGAACTAGAATTCATGAGGTCTTACATTTCCAACTCTAAGGGCAGTGGACTCATTTTAACATTACAAGATTTTAGCGGACTGGGTCTATCCACGAGGTAATTCATGAGGTAAAGTTCCACTTTGTCGGTAATCTCCGAGTTGGTAAATAACACATCAAAACGACAGAAATAATCCGGACGTCTTTTGTGAGACGCAGCGCACCGCAGCGCTCCGAGCTCATAGTCTACATGCTCGCTCGTCTTTGAAGCGATGAGAAAACAAGCAAAGGGACGATAGAGCATGTGTTGTTTTTGTCTGCCCTCACGGGGAAAAAAAAAAAAAGAAGAAGAAGTAGGGAACGGACATCTCGGAAAGAAGCGCGGCGTTATCTAATTGAGGTTCTGCGGATGAAACATTCCACAGGAGTCCTTAAGAACAAACTCATTAGCGTGGCGAAAAAGGGAAGAAGAGCGCTTTGTGGCGGAGATAACATTTATCTCGGTAAATGACGGGCTCTCTGTCTGCCTTCATCTTCCATTAAGGGGATTAAAGTTTTAAAATATGACTATTTACAAAAGTCTGGAGAGGGAGATAACGAGCCGAAGCATGATACACCGCCTCTAAATGCTGGAATTAGGACACGCGCTAATTAGGCTGTTAGACAATAAAAATGAAGCTCGTGTGCCGCCTCTGTTGAAAGACGCGTTTGTGCTCTGACAACGTGTCAAACAATTAAAAAAAAAAAAAAAGAAGAAGAGTGACCTGGACCGGGTTTGTGCTGTGGTTTGGGTAAAACGTGCAGAATTAAGGAATTGTTCACTGAGTAGCAATGCCACTTTAACATTTGCTTTTACGAGGGGCGTTTACGTCAAACTGGGACTTTTAATCATGCGCAACACAATTACTCCATTCATTTCTCCTGTACAATCCCCACGCGGTTCACTATTGCTTGGACATCAAGGTAGAACGTTTTCGCTGTACGCCAGAGCCAGAATCAAACCGCCTGCGTCACATCTGAAACTCCGGCCTCCCAGGAACTCCTTCCATGGCCCAAACGTGTGGAAATGTCTTGTAGTGAGGTCCGGCGGTACGGGGGGATGGTGCAATATCTATCAGCTGAGTTTCTGTAATGTGTAAGTGGTGTTGGTGAATGATTGTGTGTACAGTTCCTACACACAAATGCGTCCCTTCTTCAAGTTATCTGTTGATTTTCAAGAACTTTAGCCGGGATCGTCGCTCGCGGACGTGCGGTTTTCACCATCCAAATGTTTCACTGTGGTCAAGAGTCTTCTGTAATTCGATCAGTCGTTTTTTACGCCTTCATTCATGAGGGAAGTCCCAGTTTGATTTGAACGCCCCTCGTATTATAGCTGGACTGTCTTTTTGAATTTCTCAGTAAAGAATCAGATTAGTCTAAACACTGTGAAATAGGAACCTGGAATACTATGATGCCTTCAGGTCCAACGTAAACGTTCATGCATAGGAGGTCAAAAGTCATACATATGATGGAAAAGCATTAAGTTTTTTTTTTTTTTTTTCAGGTTGTTGTTGTTTAATCAGTGAGAAAAACTTTTTTTTTGCCTTAAAAACTTCTATCTTCTGTTTACATCATACTGGTGGCCACCATAACCTGATTAAACATTGTAAGAAATGACGTGTTCCTATGGCATTGTGATATCGGATCATGCCGATCCTCAACAAATCTCTTTGAAGGGTGAAAAAAAAAAAAGACCTCCTCCCCATAAGGCGGCACATTCCCTTCTTATTTAATACTAAAGCCCTTAACATATTGTTGCTGAACCGCATTTACGAGGGTTGTTATCTCGTCTTGTTTTCTAATGATTAGCTCTGCGAGCACCTGCGTGTCCGTTTCCTCCTCATTGACTGAACTCCGGTCCGGTCTCATCCTTACGGAACGTTTTCATGAAATTACACATACAGACGGCCGTATGGGAAATCAAACTCCTGGTTACGCGCTGAAGACCTGCTCAGGTCGGTTTTTACAGAAAAGGTAAAATGTATAAAAAACAAATATGATAAAGCACCTCACACACACACGTGCGCACACACACATGGTAAAACAGGATCTTCTGCTAATTTCTTCAGTTGACGCACCTCTACATTTTATTGCTGTGGATCAACAGAAAGCAGAACGTTTCCAAGACATCAGAGGTGTTTTCATTCTCCGCGCTAAAACCAATTACGGCTTTTCAGAAATAATTACTTCTAACCTTTCTTCCTTTCACTTCCATTCTCAGGAACATCGTTTTCCTTCTTGATGTCTGCATCCAGCTCGACTAAACCCTATAAAACCTATTTTGGTGTTTCTTATCTGTTGGAAACACCTCCATAACTGGCACGGGTTCAACCCAAAAGCATTGCCTTTTTGTGTCCTACAGCCAAACACCACATGGGTTTAAACACTCAATCAACTCATTATTATAAGCCCAATTATATAAACCAGCTAATACTTATTAGCAATTAGCTAATAATACATGCTTCATTTCCTCCAAATGTTTACATGATGATGGTGTTTAATGTTGTGAAACGTGCACTCACACAGTCAGGTTATGTTCTCATTTACACTTAAGCAGACAAAAATCCATTCTCTTACCAAGTGGGATGCGATAACACAGTATGTGTGAGAATATATTCTCCGAATCCTAAGAAGAAGAAGACTGATCTCACTTCATATCTATTTACACTTAGATGCGCCAGAAATATACAGGACTGTAATGAAAAGACGAACAATATTAGCTTGTTGTCATCTCTCAGTTTATTTCTCCTGGAAGAAGCTAACATACACACTATTAGCGTGTTGCGTAACGTAAGGGTTCAAAGGGCATCTGCCTCACTGTAGACAGTGCTCACAGATGTTCAAGATTCTTGACGCAGATTCCCTGGAACAAACGTTCCCGCAGACTCCTGCAAAAGCAGACGATTTGCTGAAGTAGTGCACGCACGGTTCTTGTTGGATCTTCACAGCTGAACACACTCTCCGTTAACATTCCCCACAAGTAGGCATCAGGCGGTGTAAGATCGGGGACCTTTTTTAAACATGGCCCCCGTTCACGACCGCTTCCATCTCCAACAACAACTACACAACAACAACTTCCTTGTGACTACAGGGAGCACGTACATCTGGAACTCGTCGACAAATGCAGTCCAAATGCAGTCACCCACCATGTTTCCACTGTGTGCACCCTGGTAGCAGGGTTCAAAGTCAAGAATGTCTTGATGGAAATGTTCGCCTTGTTGCTCCGAGTCCGCACCCATATTGTGATGAAATTTGTCAAGATAAGCGTCGAGTACGTGCACTTTGAGGGTTTTCCACCATGGTCTCTACAAGGTCGACATATTTTTTCGGCTTTGTGACTTCCATGGAATCCTTGAACCATTGCAACAAAACTGTTCCATGCTGCTTTTTGTGTCCTGGTAAGGTTCTTAGGATTTTTCTTGCATCTCTATTATCTCCTTTATTTGTGGGCCTACAAACATCCCAGCTGTATTCTATCTCGAGTGCTCTGACAAACTGTTTCATCAAGCCCAATTTTATGTGCAATGGTGGAAACAATACTTTTTGCAGGTCTACCAGGGGCTGCCATTTGATATAGTTTCTTCCCGAATACAGTTCACGCTGACCAGTCTGGCCTGTGGTAGGGTGCCTCAGTGTCACTGTTGATCAATAGGTAAATATTGCACGGATACTTGGTGAAGCCGCCTTGGAGACCCATTAGGAATGCCACCATTTTGAAGTCCTCGATCACCTTCCAGCAGAAGTCCTTGTACAGTGGTGGCCAAAAAGTTTTGAGAATGACACAAATATTAGTTTTAACAAAGTTTGCTGCTAAACTGCTTTTAGATCTTTGTTTCAGTTGTTTCTGTGATGTACTGAAATATAATTACAAGCACTTCATACTTTTCAAAGGCTTTTATTGACAATTACATGACATTTATGCAAAGAGTCAGTATTTGCAGTGTTGGCGCTTCTTTTTCAGGACCTCTGCAATTCGACTGGGCTGCTCTCAATCAACTTCTGGGCCAAATCCTGACTGATAGCAACCCATTCTTTCATAATCACTTCTTGGAGTTTGTCAGAATTAGTGGGTTTTTGTTTGTCCACCCGCCTCTTGAGGATTGACCACAAGTTCTCAATGGGATTAAGATCTGGAGAGTTTCCAGGCCATGGACCCAAAATTTCCATGTTTTGGTCCCCGAGCCACTTAGTTCTCACTTTTGCCTTATGGCACGGTGCTCCATCGTGCTGGAGAATGCATTGTTCTTCACCAAACTGTTGTTGGATTGTTGGAAGAAGTTGCTGTTGGAGGGTGTTTTGGTACCATTCTTTATTCATGGCTGTGTTTTTGGCAAAATTGTGAGTGAGCCCACTCGCTTGGATGAGAAGCAACCCCACACATGAATGGTCTCAGGATGCTTTACTGTTGGCATGACACAGGACTGATGGTAGCGCTCACCTTTTCTTCTCCAGACAAGCCTTTTTCCAGATGCCCCAAACAATCGGAAAGAGGCTTCATCCGAGAATATGACTTTGCCCGAGTCCTCAGCAGTCCATTCGCCATACTTTTTGCAGAAGATCAATCTGTCCCTGATGGGTTTTTTTTTGGAGAGAAGTGGCTTCTTTGCTGCCCTTCTTGACACCAGGCCATCTTCCAAAAGCCTCACTGTGCGTGCAGATGAGCTCACACCTGCCTGCTGCCATTCCTGAGCAGCTCTGCACTGGTGGCACTCCGATGCCGCAGCTGATTCCTCTTTAGGAGACGATCCTGGCACTTGCTGGACTTTCTTGGACGCCCTGAAGCCTTCTTAACAAGAATTGAACCTCTTTCCTTGCCGTTCTTGATGATCCTATAAATTGTTGATTTAGATGCAATCTTTTATTAATCTTTTAAAAGCCATTTTTATGCAACACAATGATGGCTGCACGCATTTCTTTGCAGGTCACCATGGTTAACAATGAAAGAACAGTGATTTGAAGCATCACCTCCTTTTAACATGTCAAGTCTGCCATTCTAACCCAATCAGCCTGACATAATGATCTCCAGCCCCAGAGTTTTTTTCATTCTCAACGATTACTGAAATGATCTCAGCAGGTCCTTTAATGACGGCAATGAAATGCAGTGGAAAGTTTTTTTTTCGGGATTAAGTTAATTTTCATGGCCAAGAAGGACTATGCAATTCATCTGATCACTCTTCATAACATTCTGGAGTTTATGCAAATTGCTATTATAAAAACTTAAGCTGCAACTTTCAAACTTCCAATATTTATGTAATTCTCAAAACTTTTGGCCATCAAAGCATCTAACAAGATTCGAACACTGCTGTATTCCTCTCTAAGCTGCACAGAGTGAGTCAGTAGAAGTGGAATGGATACTTGTTTCGATTATGAATCAGCCCAGATTTGGGGCTCATGCATGAACCGTCAGTGAAGAGGTGCCAATCACTGGGGTTACAGGAAATTCCTTTAAAATACTTTAAACAAACCAGTCGCATCATTGCACAAGCAAAGCTCATCTTGACCAACGAAGAAGCTTAAAAGAATACTTGTGATGATTTCTCTAATCTGCTACATACACATGTTCATCTAGAAAGTTTCACTGCTTGAGTCTGGATGTCAAAAGCTTGGCTTTGGACTCGGTGAGAACAAGGTCTCCTCACCAAGTCGTCGAGGTCTTTCTGTCTGGTTGGAGTAGGATGGGGTTTCTACCTTCTACTGCATCTCTGTAATCTGGATCAACAAATACCTCATCCTGTATTTGTGTGGCACTGGGGCGATGGATGATAGCAGGTGCACGTCTTCCCACATTGGAGTTTTCAAAGGTCAACCATGTAAAAAAAAAAAGAAAAAAAAAGCAGCAATTCTGGAAACTTCTACAAAATTATGCTTACCATCTTCCCGTCTCAACACACTGTTAAAATCTGTAGCTTTTTATTCCTAGATTACGCATCATGTAGTCAAAGAAAGTGAATCAACACCTTCCGACTGCTCAAAATCCCGAATTCGACTGCATTACCATATAATACACCATTTCAATTTCCTATGAAGGTTGAAAACGTTTTACGCGCTAGTGTACATCCATTCTGTATAGAACTGGCAATAACGTCTTCTACGTCCGTGGTTCTGTTTCTCACTCTACAGCATGTGCTCACTGTATGCACTACTAGGATTCCCAACACACTGTGTCTTCACACCATAAATCAAAGACCTGCACCATCTGCCCCATCTGCCCCTCACACCTGTGTCCTTGTAATGCGCACTACATCAAACACACACTCTCTCTGTGAGGCTCAGCCAATCGTCTGTCAGGGACGGGGCGCTGATGAAGGGCAGCGCGGTGCGACGGCGCGATGGTGTGATGTCTGAACGAAAAACCCACGCCCTCACTCTCAAACTGGGGAAAAAAACAGTCTTTAAATGTAAGACTTTTTTTTTGTCTTTCAAGGTTTGACAACATTTTTTTTCCCCCTGGAAACCAAGAAGCTAAGGAGTGAGACTTTACTGGGTGACTGAACTAAGCTGACTTTGACAGACAGGTCTGATCCCTCCATCCACTTTTCGTTTTTGTTTTTCTCTCTCAATCTTTTTCTCTGTGTCTTCTGCATTCACTCCTTTTCCCTTCTCACATCTCTCTCCATTCCTCACCTTTTCTCGATTTCCTCTTTTTTTAATCGTACCTTCCTTTCCTGCTTTTTATTTGTTCTTCACCGACTTCCTCGCACCCTTTCTCTCTATTCTCTTCCGATTTATCTATCTTTCTCTCTCACTCTCTTTTTTCTCTAAGCTGTTTGACCGCAACAGCGATGACCTTTGACCTCGATTCCCATCCACCGATAAGCTTTTTGATTGATATGTCAGCACATAAGAGCTTCTACTGCAAAGACTTTGAAAGGAAAAACTGATGAAGGATGCTCACACACACACACACACACACACACACACCGCTGCATGGCGAAGTCGTCACCCCTCCCCCTCCCCCCCTCCCTCCTCCCCCCAAGCTCATCTTAATGAAATGAGTCCCGGGCTGTTTATTAAACGATGGAATTTGGCGTTTCTGCACGCACGAGGTATGTTATCAGGCCAAAAACAATCCTGCCTGTGGTTTCACCCACATTAGCCGCAGCTTTTTAAAAATCCAGAAGTTTCTTATCGAGCGTGACACCTGCATCTCCGAATGGCACTTCCCTCGTTCATTGGCATGTATTTGGGTGAACAGACTCCAAGGTGCTTTGTGAAGATTAAGAGAGAGACAGAGAGAGAGAGAGAGAGAGAGAGAGAGAGAGAGAGAGAGAGAATGAAGGCTTATTTTATCATTTCTCATGGCTGGACTGCATCCAGAAGTTTTTTTTTTTTTGTCTTGTTGTTGTAATTAGAAAGCTTTTTAAGCGATAACAGCTGCCGGAGAATATGAATATGGAGAGAAGTGAGCCAGCTCTGCTTAAGATAGACAGACTCGCCTCCTCCTCCTCCTCCTCCTCCTCCTCCTCTATCCATCCCTCACTCATCTGCACCGTTGTACTGTGTTCATTACACCCGGGCTGTCTCTTCAGATTTTATTACAACACAACTGTAGTGTTTATGAGACAATACTTAATAAGAACTGCTGCTGTAATAAGAATCCGCTTTAGGAATTCGACTGATTATAAACGTTATGACCCATAATGTTTGTTTTGCACTATATTCCTCCATCGCTCACATATCAGTACTGAACCATAGACTGTTCAAGAATCGAACAAACCCCTCAATAAGGTTTTTTTATCAAAGAGGGTGTTTTTGAAGCTCGACTGCGGGAGCTCTGGTCGTCGCTATCTTGGCAGGAGTTGACTTAACCGCTTAGACTCATGCTAATCCATGAATGGGCAAATGGGCAGAATGAATGGAGTCTGTCTGTTGGTTGAACATTGCTTACCTCAGTTACCACAAGCTTTATCCTAACTAAAATTCTAAGATGACTAACGTTACTTTGCATTTGATTGAACGCCATCATCCATATACTACACATCGTCCTAGGTCAACTCCTAAATAAATTCCTTAAGGTAAGTTAAACTACAATGATTCCAGTCAAGTCAAGTCAATTTTATTTATATAGCGCTTTTAACAATTGACATTGTCGCAAAGCAGCTTTACACAATAAAAGGAAGTAAGTTTTTTATGCAATGTGTATGAATCAAAATGATAAGATTGTCCCTGATGAGCAAGCCGAGGGCGACGGTGGCAAGGAAAAACTCCCTGAGATGGTAATAGGAAGAAACCTTGAGAGGAACCAGACTCAACAGGGAACCCATCCTCATCTGGGTGACAACGGAGAGCAGGGATTGATCTGCATAATAATGTGTACTGGAAGTTCAGTGTAACAGGAGATGTGTTAAAATTAAAATTAAAAGGAGTCCAGTTTGTTCCTGGAGGCTCAGGTAGACTGTAGGAGATTCCAGTCCTGAGCTATCGAACAACTGAAGTCACAGGTCCCCAGAGCATCAATCGATGATAGGACAGTCTTAATGGTTAGCTAAAGTGATGGATAGCAAACAGCTAGCGGTTCACACCCCAATTATGCATAATTGTATGTCTTTATGCAGTTTTAACTAATGAGCTATATAAGGATTCAGCTACTGTTCAGTTGATTAGAATGGGAGATGTTCAGTAGCTACAGTATGGAGACCAAAACCGGGTTTTTTTTTCCCCTAGAAAACATGTTTATTTCTAGTTTCATTCTGGTAGTCGGGTTCAGATCACGCAGTGTAGATCAGCTATGTATAGTTCACGGCTGTGAGGCTGCCCTAGTGCATTAAGTCTTAAAATTGAATTTGAGTTAAGAAGTTGGGGTCAGAGCAGAGGGTCAGACAGGATATAGCACCACTGAAGCAAACAAGGTTAAAGGTCTTGCTCATGACTTTACAGTGGCAGCTTGGCAGTGCCGGGGCTTGAACCTCTGACCTTCTGATAAGTAACCCAGAGCCTTAACAGTTCGAGCCGTCATGGTGGGAACCTTGAGTTCTGTGTGAGGTTGTAAAATATTTCTATACAATTTTTGTACAGGGTTACTGAATACGGAACAATTTCAATTGCTACAAATGTTAAACAAACAAATAAATTACATTTGATAAAATAAAAAATAAAAAAACTGTATATAATATCTTTATATCATAAAAACTGGAGCTCCCTAAGCTCTTCCTATATTTGAGGTTTGTTCCAAGGTGATCAGTGAATGGAATATTCCCTACCAAACCTGAAAATATTGCAGAAAAACAAATGCCTTGATATGTCAAATGTGGCACGAGGAGACGAAGATAAAAGATGAGATAGAAAGCATCGGCTAATGATGATGATGATGATGATGTTGTAGAGAGTGTGCGAGAGGCGACATCATCTTTCCCATCGTTCCATTCGTAAATAATCACACAGTCTTGGTGAAGGATTTCACTCCGTGACTGACAGCCCGTGCAAATCACGTTATTATCTCGGCTAACAGATCGTCCCTCTGCTTTCAGTCTTTCACTTTTATACCCGGTTGCTTATTTTCATACGAAACATAACTGACATCATGCTGGTGACGTTTTCTGAACAATTTCTTTCTTTTAAAAACATCTGCATGACAGAATCACAGCTCAGGATGCTCTTTTTTTTCCAGGTAATGGGATAGAAGCGGAGCGCGAGGAAGGAGGAAGGGAGCGATGCCCCTCGAGCGGGCGTTTCTGCAGGGAGCGGATTATACGCTAGCTTCCAGCATCGCTCTCGATTGGTTTCAGGGGAAAGGGAAAAAAAAAAAAAAACTCAATTAAACTTCTCCACCAAATTCGTCTATCAAACAGAAGTGGAGTTTGCTCCAGCATACGGATGATATTCCAGTCCCGGAAATGTTGTTTTTTAAAATTTTTTTGGAGACGTAAGTAATAAAGAAAGAAAAAAGTTCCAAGGGAAAGAAAACTTACACAGTGTACAGTAGGTACGCGGGATGAAGAATGAAAACGACAAACATCATTAAGTATCAGGACATCCGAATTACACCCTGCACATGCTCTGACTTCAAGGCACTTGTGGATACACCGAGTACAAGAGTGTCTAAACGTGCCTTAATCCATCAGAACTTATGACGTTCCAATGCAGTGCGGCGATATTTTAGTCCTGACCCGATTCTGATTGAATCCCTAATGCCAGATCGGCCTAAAGAAAGACGTCGAGTGTTGTTAGGACTCGTCCAGGTCCATCTTCTATTGTTACGTTTGAAGCCATCTTGAGTCTGAGAAAATGCCAGTGGTTCCAGAGGTTTGAGCCACCAAAACTGGAACATGGTTGGGTTCGTATAATGGAGATATAAGAAGTCAAGAATAGCTATAAAAAAAAAAGTAGTACGATGATTCTTTTTTTTACGTTTATGATCATTTGGATATGGGATACATTTTCCATTCACTATTATAAATTTCAAAATAATAATAATAATAATCAGCCTACGTTTTAATCATGTTGGGATACAAAAACATGTCTTGGTCTGATGCTCACTCACTCATCATCTATACCGCTTAATCCTGTATTCAGGGTCATGGGGGCCTGGAGTCTATCCCAGGAGACTTGGGGCACATGGCAGGGTACACCCTGGACAGGGTGCCAATCCATCGCAGGGCACAGACACACACACATACACTCACTGCGGACAATTTGGGAACGCCAATTAACCTAACCTACATGTCTTTGGACTGTGGGAGGAAACCGGAGAACCCGGAGGAAACCCACCAAGCACGGGGAGAACATGCAAACTCCATGCACACAGAGACGGGAATCGAACCCGGACCCTGGCGGTGCAAGGCGACAGTGCTAACACCACTACACCACCGTGCCGCCCTTGGTCTGATAATAAAATAATATAATTGATCTAAACTACGAATTCCAATACTGATATTATTTATGTATGTACAGTAATGAATTCATTGATTTTCCGTGTCTGATCTGGCAACTCATATCCTGTTTATAACTTGAACTCTTTGGTTCTACAATTTCCCCATAAGGCTTATTGGTTAGCACTGCCGCCTTGCACCTCCAGGGTCCAGGTTCAAGCTCCACCTCGGGGTCTGTGTGCTTGGAGTTTGCATGTGCTCCCCGCAGGGTACTCCGGTTTCCTCCCACAGTCCAAACACATGCAGGCTAATTGGCGTTCCCAAATTGCCCGGAGTGTGCGAATAAGTGTGTGTATGTGTGCATGAGTGATGTTTGATTTATTGTTCCTTCAATGGATTGGCATCCTGTCCAGGGTGTACCCCGCCTAGTGTCCCAAGTCTCCTGGGATAGATCCCTCCAGACCGCCTATGATGAAAACAGAATACATAGTAGTAGGTTTGGGAATCGCTTGGGACCACTTGATATGATATTATCACGATATCTACGTGCTGATTCGATTTATATCGTGATATCCTGATTCAACCAGATTTTTTTTTTCAGATTTTGCTACGATTCGAAACAAATGAACCCCACTAACCCCCGACACAAACCCTTTATAAAGACATTATAATTATGACTCATGTTAACCACAGCATCTCCACATTTGACCTTTTTTCCCGTACATTTCCAGACTGCCAGGTCTGACATCCTCCAGCTAGCATCCGTCAAACCGACGGGAAGTGAAAATCATGAGCTGGGCGGAGTGACGGATAGAGAGAAAGACGATAAATCCGGGCCACGATGATGAAGTCTACACTATCTAATGACCAGAATGAAGTGAAGCTTCAGCCCTTTAAGCCTTGTCACCTCCTCGTCCCTTCATCTCCGGTGATCAAACCGGGATTTACGACACCTCATAGCATCTCGGCAGCTCGGTAATCTCAAATATTCCCTCCTCCCTGCACCTGACACTTCCAGCGTGACAGTCTCTCGAGATAAGAGAAATGGCTCCGGCTGGATTGAGAGCGGGTATAAAACACTCGTTTAACACTTTTCACCACTCGCGCTTTTTTCTAGACGCAGCAATATCACCAGAAAGTTAACAGATCACCCAATGAATTCCATATTGCATTTTCCTGTGTTATCGGCTACTTGCGCTCACGTTGCATTATGGGTAACACCGTCCATTAGGGCGCGGCATCATACAGTAAATAATGAAATGATATTCACACTGGAGCCAATTATGTCACACTACACACCATAATGTGATTTTGCAGTATCACTAATATGGTAAGGCTTTAACTTGAAATTTCCAGACACCTTCAGGACCGAGGAGTTGACGCTCTGGTGTTTCGCTGCGCCGTGACAAGTTCCTCAGCCGCCTTTCTCTCCTCCATCGATTCGTTAACCAGTCCCCGTTTAACTCCCCTTCGGTTTCATGCCATGTCTTTTAATTAAAGCTCGCGACTCCTCGCAGGCACGCCGCTGTTCGACTGCGCCGATAATGAAGTATGACATTGCCGGAGATGTTTGGCTATTATTCTCGCTCAGTGTCTCTTTGTTCTTCGATTAAGAGTGATAACGGCTCTTAAAGCTCTTCTTTCCTCTGGTCGCTTTCGCACCGCGCCGGAGACGTTCTCGCTGCAAACTTACACATGTTCCATGCAGAGATTAATCCATTAAGCCACTAGAGATGAATGAAAGAGTTGGTGGGGGTTAAGAGAAATATCATTCTTTACAGTCGGGAGGAAGAGAGAGAGGTTGATAGAGTTATCTCAACAGCGCTCAATAACACCACAAGTGCAGCAGGGAGGAGTCGGACAGGGAGGAGTCGGACAGGGAGGAGTCGGACAGGGAGGAGTCGGACAGGGAGGAGTCGGACAGGGAGGAGTCGGACAGGGAGGAGTCGGACAGGAGTCAGGGACGAGGCTGTGTGCTTCACAGGGGCGCTTTTAAGAAACAGATAAATATGATTTGGTCCATGAATGCATTTGTGGTTGCCTGAAGTGTGTGCAGATTCCCATGACTGACAGGATGAAAGGCCACGCCTCCTTCACTGTGACGCAAGACACAGCAGACACACCTTGCAGGACGAGCGCTCACGCCTCCTTCACAGGAGGTCAGTGAGTCATAAAAGCCGCAGCGTTTTCCTTTTAACTGACAGGACACGCCTCCTTCAGTGTGACTTAAGACATAATGGCCACGCCTCCTCACAGGACACCTCCTTTCCTGTCAGTGAGTCCGGAAGGCCACACCTTTTTATTTTAACCGACAGACGCAGACACCTTCACTGTGACTGCAGAAGCAAAGACTCCGCCTCCTTTATTTACTATGACTGACAGGACGAGAGGCCACACCTCCTTCACCGTCAGTGAGTCAAAAAGGCCACGCCGTTTTTTTTTTTTTTTTTACTGGCAGTTGTAGAGGCAGAGGCCACAGAGAGGTCAAAGATCCACTTGGTTAAACTTTTACATGTGAACAAGACAAAAACACCACATTTACACTTTTGTTATTCTCTTTTTCTGTAATTCGGTCGAGACACGTATCTGATGCAGGAGCAGTCGTGTAAAAGCCACAAAAATGACGTTTACCTTTACTGTAAACCGCACAGTTGTTCCTCGAGTCGTCTGCGCTGACCCACGTCACATTCGTCAGCCACGGTGGACCTCCAGCCAGAACCAGCGGCACCTACAGGCAGAAGAGGAAACGAGTACTTACTGTGAGTCCTGAGCAAACACAGACAAGTCTCGGTCTGAAACCTGAGCTAATGTACACTAAGTGACTGAGCGTGTTTATTCACACCACAGTGATGTTGAATTCTGACTTGTGATTGGTCGGAATGTCTTGATTTGAACTTTGTACAAAAGCAGCTCACATGTTTATACTGTATATAAATCGCACTTGTTCTCCATATATGGTAAAGCCTTGACGAGGAGACATCGGCCTCTGGTGTCAGTCAAATATAAAGCTTTGACTTTGCAGCACATTTTCAAACACGTGCAAATCTTTAGAACAGAGCAGTCAAAGCTTTGCAGATTGTTACGTCATGTTGGTGTAGACGGCACCGCCCACACCCCGAGCAGCCCCGCCCACACCCCGAGCAGCCCCGCCCACACCGCGAGCAGCCCTGCCCACACCCCGAGCAGCCCCGCCCACACCCTGAGCAGCCCCGCCCACACCCTGAGCAGCCCCGCCCACACAGTGAGCAGCCCCGCCCCACACCGTGAGCAGCCCCGCCCACACCGCAAGCACCACCGCCACCAGCTAGCGCTCACTGAATGAATGGAACATTGACGATCTTTAATTAAACAGTTGAAGTTTATACAATGTACTGTAACGTAAATATAGAAATAAATCGTTTGACTGGATTTATTAAAAAAAAATACAATAAATAAATAAATAAATAAAAACTTACCACGGCACACACTAGAGCAAAGTCTAGTTTTGGCTATTTTTGTATGCGGTGTTTTTTTTTTTAGCCCCTTTTTCAAGTGAGGAAATGACTTTATAGGTCCAAGTGATAACAGGAATAAACATGCCAAAATGAACTGGACTAAAACATGATTTTTATACAAAATACTTATGTACCAGCAAAACAAAAAACAAACAAACATAGGAATAAAAGAGGACGTGCTGGTGTTAGAAAACAACCAACAGTAACTACTAGTGTTTCCTGCTATTTTCCTTCAGCTGTGTTGACTTTCACATGCCTCCCTCTCTCTTCTACACCTTTCTCCAACCCTTCTTTTGCTAAATTTCGAACCAGTTCTTTTCTTCCCCCAGACAGCACCGGTCCACGGGTTCCATGGTGGAACCAACACTTTTCTGGGCTAGAACAAAGAACTGCTTAGGTCAGGGGCTTAGGTCTGGGATTATCACGACCACCTAAGAGTTTGTGACCTCCAGCTTTAAAAAAATGGACTCGATATGCAACAGGCAGCGCAAATGCTTTCTAGTAATGATAAAGTCAGGAGAACCAGGTCGCCATTGTTGTTGTTGCTAATTTTTTATTTTTTTTATGCTAACATTGCTGGGAAATATATACAGAGGATGTATATAGTGACGTAATGACGTGACCCTCTAGCCAATGGGAAAACAAGGCCAGTTCTAAGAAGGCTCACTATTGAAGCGGATCGGAACCGGCACTAGCACCAGACGTGAACTGGCACATGGTTCACTTTGGTGGATAAAGGGCGTCTTGATTCCGTACATTTCCTTCCTTATTCCTTATATGGCAACAATAAACTCTGGATGTCTATAAAATGTTGTGCTCTTTGATGTTGAAGAACAGTGTACAGTTCTAGTGGTTCATTCATTCATTCATCAAATTCATGATAAATTAACTTAACACTAACACCATCTCAGCACTGATTATTTCCCTACAACAGCACGACACACAGTGTTTTATTCCTTACTAAGAACAAATGGCTGTTTATTACTTAATCTATTGCCAAAATATAGTCAATAATAAACGATTCAATAAAAAAGTGTGTGTGTGTGTGTGTGTGTGCGCGTGTGTGTGTGTGCATGTCTCCCTGAATGACCACATTGTTAGCGAGCTCTCTTATCCCGTCTCGTCCCTGTGGGGATTTCGGTCTCTGTGAGAGCAGAAGCTGAAGCGTGAGCTCTGATCTTTAGTCTCATTGTACCTTCACTATCACACACACATCACACTGCTTCCTGATCCAGGCACAGAAAGGAATTTAAAGAATCTGTGTGAGTGTGTGGGTGTGCATGCGGTTTAAGATCTGCAGTCGTGGGCTTTGAACAGTACGCTGAGTGCTTCATGGCAGTGAGCCTCACCATTTTATTTAAAAGAATAAATAAATAAAAAAAATGACAAATGGTTACAACCTACAGCCGAATCACAGACACACAGTACGACGGCACTCTGATCCACCTTAAATCACTAATATCTCCTTTACAGACTCTTCTGTGCACAGCAGGTGTGTGTGTATGTGTGTGTGTGTGTGATTTGTAAAGGAAAAAAGTAAAATGAAACATGAAAAGTAAAAAGAGGAAAAAAAAAAATCAAAATGGGTCATTCCGACCTGAACGAAATTGTGTGTGTGTGTTGTGTGTTACACTTCTGTACAGGCATAGAGTCAGAGAGAGAGAGAGAGAGACAGACAGACAGCACTCCTCTCTCTCTCTCTCTCTCTCTCTCCTTCGCTCTTTCTCCTGCTGAATCCTCTTTTTCCTTATCAGGTCTGCGCAGGCCTCCATCGGCCTCTCCCCACTCTGACAGGAGCAACAACAAAAGCTCAGCGATACAGAGAGAGGAACCTGCCACGGGCACAGATTACCCGTGACACACACACACACACGCACGCACACACACACTTTCACTCATCTCTTTCTCTGACACTTGATTCACTCTGCACGCTCTATTTCTCTGAAACCTCAACTTCCTCAACTGGACACTAAAACACTGTACTCACTGTACTCGTCTCTGTCTCTCTCTGTCTCTCTCTGTCTCCCTCTCTCAAAGCTTTACTCTCAGTGAGTTGCTGTTAACACTCTAGTCTTGATTATTATTGCCAGTAACAGCAAATGTTTCTTTCTGACAATACATCTTTTTCATAAACTAATGAACGACACGATCCTTATCCTCCGTTTATGGTCACATGTTGTGAAACGGCAATGAAACAAAATTAATTCACTGTTATTATCACTCACATTACAACCGCTTTAGTCGAACATTCCCTCACGTACATCTTTCCCTCTGACTGCTACCCAGCTGCCTAACATCCTCTTAATCAGGAAAAGTTCACCACGTCAATAGCGACACATTGCGATTTAAAGCATCTTCGCTGTCCAAGGTCCTGTAACCTGTAAATGGGCTTTTAGCTTATAAACGACAGCATTCTATCATCTATTACTGTATACACACTTCTGCCCTAGAGCATGTCAGCTAATCATCAAAAAGAGAGACATACGGTGTCATTTGCTCCTGTGGATCTCTCTATTTTCCCGGTAAATGGCCCCCATGTGGTGCCGGGAGGAAGCGCCTGACGGGAGCGGACGCCTGCTTCTGCTCCGATGCTGACCGCCTCGAGCTCTCCTACAGGGGAAACAAAACAAAACAAATCAGTGTTTTAAATATTCCAGATATTTAAATATTTACCGAACAGGAAGCAGCTTTTGATTAGTGGAAAATGATTATAATAATGTACTGTATATAGGGTGAGTCAAAAATGATCTGCACCCCAGTTACATTAAAACTCCTGTACTGTCTTATCAGCGCTTTCTGTTTAAGGCCGCTGTCTGCCCAGTAACTGTTGTGCAGGTGTGAACATGTTACATCAGTTCCTTTATAACTGCAGTGCAAGCAAAAATGGACTTCCCAGTTTTTTTTTTTGTTTTTTTTTTGTGTGTGTGTGTGTGTGTGTGTGTGTGGTCTGAAAGTGTACCTGGTGCTCCTGTCTAAGGAAGATGAAATTTCCATTATTAGAATCATTACTGGGGACGAGACACGGATTCATCACTACGAGTCTGAGAGAAAACGGCAGAGGATGGAACAGAAACAGCCTCAATCCCCGTCGGAGAAAAAGGTCAAAAACAGTTTCTTGGGATTCTCAAGGGCCAGAACGATTGTAACATCATCAGGAAAAAGATTCAACAATCAAAACTGCTCGAGACGCTTATTGAGGAGCTGAAGGCTGCACTTCGGATTAAACACAGACGACCGCTATTCAAGAGCGCCGTGATCTCGCATGACGATGCACCTCATCCGCACACTTCTGCCCACACTCTCGACGCCATGGGAAAAAAAATCTGCAATTTGAGGTTATCGTCCTGATCTCACTTCATCAGACGCCCAACTGTTCTGATGAAGAAGTGAAGCCAGCGGTGCACAGAATGTTTCAGAATGGGTTTTTTTTTTCTTGACACAATTTTGCAAAACGTTACCAAACTGCAGCCTAATTTAAAGGTCCACTTATACCCAAAGTGTGTGTGTGTGTGTGTGTGTGTGTGTGTTAATGCTCCAGCTGAAGTACCCCTCAGATAATGCAACAAACCAGGGGAGGGACTCTTCTTATATGAGGTCACAATAGGGGTGGAAAATCTAATTGGCCAACACAAGAACAACAACAAAAAGGCGAAACAAACAGGAAATATATTTTCTTATGTTTTTGTACACTGGAAACCTGAGTGAATGTCGAAAAATGCCTAAAAAGAGAATTTCTCATAATGTCGAGCTTCAACCTTTCAGCAAACGTTTCTCCTGACAAAATAAAGCAAACATTCATATTCATTTAGAGCAAATGATTTTAAAGCAGTTCAGCGGAATACATTTTCACAGATTCTTTCACCAACGTGAAATCACACATTCATAGTTAGTTCACTGGTTTGAACTTCACTGCCATCTCTCTCTCTCTCTCTCTCTCTCTCGAAACATCTGACCACTGTACCTCCTTTCCTTCACATGCTAAATTAACAGCCTCTATCTTCTACTTCTATCTCTCTTCATTCTCTCACTTTTTCCTCCACTCGTTCTCCCCACCCCCCTGACCACCACTCTCTCTCTCTCTCTCTCTCAGTGGTCTAATCTGTAGTGAAGGACTTAAAGGAACCTTATCTCCAGGCTCTCCTGCTTCATTTCATGCTTGATTTACTTTAATTTGTCTGATAGGGCGCGAGGATTTGGGAGACGGCCCATCTTTGGCTTAAAAAAAAAAAAAAAGAAACGCCAAAGAACGCCACTCTGATATTTCTCAGGCTCATTGTGGCGGGGTTTCACTTCTCTCTCTACTCCGCTGTGATTTCTTCGAGAGGGAAGAAGGAAAAAAAGGGAGGGTGCGACGGCGGTCTAGTGCGGCTGGTCGAGTGTGTTTGGACGCAAGCAGCTGGAGAAGAAAAGGATTGTGGGAGTGAGACTTTCTGATGGACTCGCCCGACAGAACCACACAGAGACCGGAGTGCGGCGCACACAGCTCTCATTTCAGCGGCTGTCAAAAGCAAATACTTTCACACATTCAGGTGATCCTGTTTATTCCGGAACGCTTGAGTTAAAATGGGAATTGCTGTTCTGACCGACTGTGTGGGGAAATGATTAACTAATATTCAAATTCGTCTGCTTATCCTGTTCAGAAGGAGACACGGTACAGTGGAATTACACCGCGACCGGTTGAAGCTCATAAGCCCCCCCGAGTGTACAGTATGCTCACATTAACACGAACGGCATAAAGTAAAGCACTACATGTCGTGCTCTCATCCGATTGGATCATTCTTAAGAATAAATATAAAAATAATACTCAGAAGGCGATACATACTGTGGACCTCTAAGACCCTGCAGAAACAGGGGCAGGGAAAAATATCAGGGGTTAAGGCACTGGATGTTCCCAAATTCAAACCCTAGCACCATCAAACTGTCCCTGTTGGGCGCTTGAACAAAGGCCCTTGAACCCTCAACTGCTCAGGTGTGTAAATGAGACCAAAATGTAAGTCGCTCTGGATAAGTGCGTCTTGTCAAATGCTTTCAACGTAACTCTACATAAACACCCCTCAGATCATGCATTTTTCCAAACTATTATTTTACTCCTCGACTGAACAGGCCATTTCAGTGTCTAAGCAAATGAGCTACCGCTGAGCCACGCCCCTTAATAAAAGAGCAGAAGTGACAACAACCTCTGGGGGCTTTTCGTTTCGTTTCTTTTCTTGTATGAGCTTACAATAGCGTGGAAATCTAATTTGTTTGTTTACGCCCTGGTCAAAAAACAAGCTGGGAATCACACCCCTCCCCCCACTCGCGTTTGTTCTTTGTACGTCCACATTAAAGACACATTTATGTCTAACAATGTAGCATAATAGGTAACCGTTTATGACACATTACTACAACACATCCATTGTCGGGTTACAGAGAAACCGCAATGTGCGCAAGAAACGTTTTTCGTCCCGAAGGCGTCGGAAACCTCAGGCGCGACTTACCGCCGACTGTGGCGATGCTCTGGCACTGGAGACTCCTTCCATACATGCTACATGCATCATAAACCTCACCAGGTCAGTGAATACAAAAGTTATATATAAAATGTGCTTCAAAATTAAAATGTTGTTTAACTTCAAATATCTTACAATTATAAATAAGTAAGAAAAAAACACAGTTATTTACCGCAATGTTACGCATTAAATTCAAGTAAACACTGTGCATCAATCATTGTCTCGTTGCTTTAAAAAATAAATAAATAAATAAATAAAATTCGATTCATCGTCCGCTGATTCGTTTTCTAAATCCTTTCAGCTGAAAACCATAAAAAGAGACAAATTCCAGTGTTTCCTTTTTGGCACACTTTGAATACGAAGCTCAAAAACTCCTACAAGCTATATGAGGCAGTGTGTGTGTGTGTGTGTGTGTGTGTGTGTGTGTGTGTGCACGGCTGATAAACAGAATGATGATCCAGCAACATGTCTTTATCCGCCGGCTCCGCTTTAATTAATGCCGGCTTGTTTGCTGAAAAGATGATTAATACGGCAGCGAGAGCAGCCTAATTGAATACGGCGACGGCGCGGGCAATCAGCGCGCAGCACACCGCTTTGTTCAGCGCAGATTAGCCCCGTTATCAGTGTCGTTATCTATATTATTATTAGCATTCTTATTATTATGAGCTGGTGTTTTAATTCAGATGACAGGCGTCTCCAGTGCGCGCCGTGTTTAATTCATCACTGACACAAGCGGTGTGTGTGTGAGAAAGTGTGGGAGAATTTCCGTACACGCAGCCTAGAGACCTCGAGGTAGAAAAATCAGAGTTCATCCGCGCCGTTCTTTCAAAGTTCTCTTTCAATCGAGTGAATGACGAGTACGCTCGGAATCGGACACGTTATTCGATCTGCGCTAGGAATCAGGTCAGCACTTGGTGAAGTAAACTGCGTCCTAATCGGAGTGTATTCAGACGCCAGCGCGTAGCGATGAGGAAGTACCGAGCGTCTGAGCGGCGCATGACTCTGAACTGGAGACTCTGAAGCGCGTTTCTTCTGGCTTGATGTCGGCTTAGAAGCGGGATTAACTCCGGCACCACTGTCTGACGACTCGATGTGACATCAATACGTCACGCTGAAATTTCCGGAAATTTGAAAAATGCTTAAAAAGGTGCACAAGGGACCAGGAGTCCAATATCACACGCAAACATACAGTACAAACTGTAAATGTGACTGAAAATATCGATGTGTTCCTTTCAGAAAGTGTATGGAGGAGTGAACGTTCCATAATTCACCAAACAAACACAACACTTGGCGCTTCTGTTTGTCTCTGTCTCTTTCTGTTTCTATGTCCCTTTCTGTGTGTCTATCTCTCTACTGTATGTCTATGTCTAACCGTGTCTCTCCTTTTGTTTCTGTGCCCCTCTCTGTCTCTCACACACTTTTTGTTCAGTTGTGTGTCTCTCTCTCTCTGTGTCTCCCTTATTGCTTCTCCGTGTTTACGTCTCTATCCTTCAGTGTCTGTTTTTGTTTCGGTGTCTCTCTTTCTGTCTATTCTAGTTTCGCTTTTTGTGTCCCTCTCTATTTGTGTCTTTTTTTTATTTCTGTGGGTATGTGTGTGTGTGTGTGTCTCTCTATCTATCGGTGCCTATCTTAATGTTTCTGTGACTCTTTCTCAGTCTATGTCTTTTTTTGTCTCTCCTTTTGTTTCTGTGTCTCTTTATCTATTTGTTTCTGTGTGTGTATCCCTGTCTCTGTCTATTGGCGTCTCTATTATGTCTCTCTATCTCTCTCAATTTTTTTTGTTTCTATGTCTCTCTCTATTTGTCTTTCTTTTTTGTTTCMGTGTCTCTATCTATCTGTCTTTTTTGTTTCTGTGTGTGTCTCTCTCTTTTTGTTTTTGTGTCTCTCTCTTTCTCTCTCCTTTTGCTTCTGTGTCTCTTTATCTATTTGTTTCTGTGTGTGTGTCCCTGTCTCTGTCTATTGGCGTCTCTATTATGTCTCTCTATCTCTCTCAATTTTTTTTGTTTCTATGTCTCTCTCTATTTGTCTTTCTTTTTTGTTTCGGTGTCTCTATCTATCTGTCTTTTTTGTTTCTGTGTGTGTCTCTCTCTTTTTGTTTTTGTGTCTCTCTCTTTCTCTCTCTTTTTGTTCCAGTGTGTGTCTCTCTTAATCAGTCTCTTTCTTTTGTTTCAGTGTGTGTGTCTCTCCCTGTCTTTTTTCTAACATAATTTATTATAATATTTTATACAGGTATGTGATTTATTTTTATTTAATATTATATATTAAGTAAAAGGATAAATATAAGCAAAAAAAATGCAATTGTATTTATTGCTGCTTTTCTATTTATTTATTTTTTTTTTTTTTTTAAATTATGTCTATATAATTTTATATTAAACTGCTATCAGAGGCGTGTCAATCTATTAAAAAACACGTAAAATGTTGAACTTTTCCTGTCTCTCACTTTGGTCTCTCTCTGTGTCTCTCTGTTTAACGGTCTTTCTCTCTCTTGCTCCTTTGGGTCTTTTTTCTTTCTGGAAGTCTGTTTCTTTCTTTCTCTCTCTCTCTTTAAAGGTGCCAGTTGTGCCTAAGGCTGAACCATTTCCAAAAAGTGCTGGTTCTCCATCAGTACAATCACTAGCGACGTCAGTAACTCGGAGATCGAGCCATTTCATCGCCATGACAACAATTCTAATACTCGACTTCTTTTTATGAGCTGAAACGAGAATATTCTTAATAAAAGCTGCAATACTGAAGCAATGATCCAAAAGACAAACTACAGTTATCTAGACGTTGTCTAATAAAATAACACACATACACACACACACACACACACACACACACACACACACACACACACACAACACTGTTTAATCAGATACACACTTGTAAAAACCATGTATCATTTATCTGGAGTAGTTAAGCATGAATTGAGCACCCACACACATACACACACACACACACATGCTCAGACACACACACACATGCACAAACACACACACACACACATGCTCAGACATACACACACACACACATGCACAGACACACACACACACATGCACAGACACACACACACACATGCACAGACACACACACACACATGCACAGACACACACACACACATGCACAGACACACACACACACATGCACAGACACACACACACACATGCACAGACACACACACACACATGCACAGACACACACACACACATGCACAGACACACACACACACATGCACAGACACACACACACACATGCACAGACACACATGGGGACATAAAACCACAAGGGACACACAAGTAGCATGATACAGCTCTGGGCTCAAATTTCACCAGGAAACAGAAAAAAAAAACAATCAGATAAAAACTGCACTGAGGATTGTTACAGCAAAAAAAAGCTCTATCTAATCATGCATCACTGGAGTGTGTGTGTGTGTGTGTGTGTGTGTGTGTGTGTGTGTGTGTGTGTGTGTGTGAGAGATCATTGTTGTAATGAGATATAAAGCAGAGAAGAGTGATATCTGTAATGGAGGCATTAACGCTCTGGGTCTAGAGATGATCAGTAATGCTGCTTAGTGCTTAATAAGCAATGTTTAATCACACAGTGGTGACGATTTTACGCCATTAAAAAGCTGTCGTTAAAGCCACACTCTAACTCTGGGTTTGATTGAAAATAAAACAGATCACGAGTTTTGAATTAATGACAACACTGATTACATTTACTCCTCTGGTACAGTAACCTTTAATAATTATCATTTACATAATAATACAAAAAAACAAAACAATCTCCAGTGGATGAACCCATCACCAGTAGTGGACAGAGAACTTACTGGGACCATCCCACTCCTCTGACACCGTCGGGCTGCTCGGGTTTTTTCCACTGTCTCCTTCACTCACTTCTTTCTTTGCTTCCTGACGTCCATCCGCTTCCCCTGTTCAACAGAGAGGACAATGGGCGAATATTATAGGTTCTATTATTTGTTTATTTACAGAGACAAACTTTAAAAAAGCAAAACATTAAGCTATGTGATCAAGAACAAAATCCTGTGGAAAAGCCAATGAATCCTAAAGCAGCCATAAAGAAACCATACAAGTTGTCTACCACACCTAAAGGTGCCGTACAGGAGCCCTAAACAACTAAAGTAACTAAAGTGACTGTAAAGATGCCGCAAAGGAACAATGAAGATTCCATAAATCTAATCTAATGATATCATAAAGATACTTAAAAATGCTCTAAAGATGCCCTAAAGGATACCTAAAGTTACTCCACAGAAATCCTATAAATGTCCTAAAGATACCTTAAAGACCCTACAGGATCCCTAAAGATACCCTAAAGGAACCACAAATATGCTCTACAGCAGGGGTCTCAAACTCAGTTCCTGGAGGGCCGCAGCCCCACAGAGTTTTGTTCCAACCCTGCTCCAACATACATACCATGTAGTTTCCAAATAAGCCTTAATGACTTGTTTAGTTGGATCAGGTGTTTTTAATTATGGTTGGAACAAAACTCTGTGGGGCTGCGGCCCTCCAGGAACTGAGTTTGAGACCCCTGCTCTACAGGATCCCTAAAGATGTTCTAAAGGAGCCAAAAATATTGGCTAAACAAACCTTAAAGCTGTCCTAATAGGACTCTAAACATGCCCAAAAGGAACCCGAAAGATATCCAAAGGAACCCAAAAGATTCCCTAAATAAATACTAAAGACACCTTAAAGAAACCCGAAAGATCCCCCGAGGAACCCTCAAATGCCTTAAAGGAACCCTACAACAGCCTTAAAAGTGCACTGAATGACTCCCTCTAAAGATCCTCTAACAAGCCCTAAAGCAGGGTACAGGAGCCTAAACGTAGTCCTAACATATAGGAATCCTAAATTAGCCTTAAAGAAGTCATGAACCGTAATAAACTGTAATAAAGCCCCAAAGGTCACTTAGGAGTTCTAACGTAACTTCAACAGCCCTGAAGAAGGCATAAAAGAGCCGAACTGGGCCAAAAGATCCCTAATTCAGTCTGGAAGTTACATTTCCTCATATGCGTGCAAGTGTGTGTGTGCATATGTGAGAGTGTGAGATTTCTAAAAAGAAACAGAAACAGACAGAGAGAGAGAGAGAGAGAGAGAGAGAGAGACATCAGTGAGTTGCTCACACACTCAGTCTGTGTGTTAAGCTCTGTGACTAAACTTATTGGAAATGTTTAATTACAGCAGAGGAACGGAATGAAGCTATAGGACGGTTCCTTAATTAAACAGTGATTACGGATTTTCTGCTTCTGGTGCTGACACACACACACACACACACACACACACACACACAAACACACACAGGTTAGCAAAGACCATTTTATGCAAAACAACATAAACTTGTAAATTAGTCATATAAAATAAGAAGTTTTTGGAGAGGAGGTGCAGCATTATAAAGAAGGGTGGTGTGAGGAAGCAGTGTTACCTCTGGAGAATCAGGACCCAGAATCCAGAACCTTCTGGGAAACAGAGTGTTTCCTTATTCGAGAAGCTTTTACTTTGAGAGTTGAAGATGCTGCCTGAGTAGAATACGGAGCGCCGTCTTAAGGTCAACCAAGGTGAAGGTTTCAAAAGTTACATTTGCTTTGTGCGATTTCAGACACTCACAGTCGGGACACGCGAAGACGGACTCTTCTCCTAAACGGAATATTTCAATTCCTCAAAAGAATAAATATTCATTTCCGTTTTTTCCCGAGCGATCACGCCTTCGCTCTTGTTTACGACAAACCACGGAGCAGAGCCTGAAACTAAACTAAATGACAATCTGCGTGCCGACTCCTCAGACGAGCTCGTCTGCCTGGATCCCTTTCAGAAAGAACAAAAGATGCCCACGTATGTCGTTCCGCCAATTCAAGACAAAAAAAAAAAAAGGAAAAAAAAAAAAAACAACGGAAGATTGCTCGCTCTTTTGAAAAATTCTTCGCTGAGAGGCGAAACAGGTGTATGCGCTCTAATTTCCACATGCCCAACTTTTGAGAGGAAACGCAGAGGCGTTTCAAAGAGCAGATTCATCATATGTAAGCAAGAAATAAAAAGCAGAAGAGAGAGAGAGAGAGAGAGAGAGTACGCCAAATTATGAACACACTTCTGAGAATTGAATTTCAGTTCAAAGAGCCGATGATGTTCTCCGAGGGCAAACAACAAACACTCTAATGCTAATGTTTACTCGGAACAGGAACACTGCTTGGGATGTGCGAGTGACGAGCGACCGCTCATCAACATCCACAAGGTTGTGAGGTCAAATCTCAGCACTGACCCGAGACGCCGGATTTAATCTTGTGGTTCTGAAGTTAAATATTCAGGTGCTTAATCACACATCGTTGGATTTGGTTTGCTTTCCACTTTTTATATCACTTTATATCTCGGTTCATTCAAAAATTAACCAGATTGTTTTGGATGACCTTTTGATTTGCAAAAAAAACCTCAAATAATACAGGGGTTTGAGAGAACTTGTGAGAAACATACAATGTTACCGACGTTTGGACACACCTTCTAATCTGGTCGTTCCTGATTTTTATTTCTCTCTACACTGTAAAACAATACTGAAAACATCCAAAACACACAATCATCTCCTCTGAACAGTTGATATTGAGATGTATATCTGCTCCTTCTGCTCTGCAAAGCTTCATAACGGCTCTAATCTGAGGTGCTGGTTGTTAATTGGTGATTTCTGAGGCTCCTATGACCTATGTCCTATGATTAGCTGACCTTCATGTCCTAAAATAACACCCGACTGTTCCCAAATTCCATATGCGTTCTTTTATAGTTTTGAAATCCCAGTATTGAGTGAATAAAATAAAATAAAATAAAATGTAGAACCAGTGAATTAGAAGGTGTGTTTTTGTCGTTTTTTTTGTCTGACTTGAACTACAGATTTTATAAATGTCCTCCTCACCTGCGCTGGAATCGTCCTCATTTTTAACCGGAATGTTTTCAGAGTCTAAAGGGAACTGCTTTTCTTGGTCTACAGTCGCTTCTTCATCTTTCAGCATCTCTTTCTCTTCACACTCCCTGTCGTCCAAGTCCTCTTGTCCATTCTCAAACAGTCCTACAGGACAAAAGAGGAAAAATCAAAAAGAAAACAACATGAAACAACTGTGACCTGTTGCAATTGACTTACATTTACATTTAGGCATTCGGCGGACGCTCTTATCCAGAGCCGCTTGCAGAAGTGTTACCTGTTTTCTCCTAAGATAAATACGGTGAGGTGTACACAGCGGTACTACGGCATACGGATTTACTCCGTAAAGGCGAGTTCTTAAGGCGAAAATTTGTATTGCAAAGCACATTTTCCAATAGACATAATGTAAATGCAGATAATCCGTTCCAAAAAAATATATATCACTAATATTATCGACACTATAAGCATATCTTTGCATATAAAAACAATCAAAACATTTAGAACAGACGTAAATGAAATATATAGACATTAAACCTCACTAAACCGGCTGCATTAAAAACCAAACGCTTTTCGCAAAACAAGTTTTGAACGGCTCCCGGACGTACGCGCAACTTAGCCTGTGTCCAGTTCGTTTGCTCGTATGCTTAAATGCTTTGTATCCTGAGGCAAATTTCCTCAAAATTTCTTTTCTCAAGGTACAAATTCTTAAAGTGGAGGGTTTGTCTTCCTGAGGTATCACTGTACATTCCAAAATAATCTACAGTCTCTTTTATCTTTTCACGATTAGCAGTGTACATTCTAAAATATTTACACTGGTGGAATAACACGATGGCTAAGTGCACTAGCTTTGTGAACTAGCTTTGTAGCTCAGTTCGCTGAGGTTTATCTGTTCAAAGCTGTATCGGGGAGAAAAAAAATGAACTAGTATAAAATTAGCATTGTGCTGTTTCAGCAGAAATTAGCATGATATGATCATTTTCCTCACACAATTCATACACAAGTTGATGAGTAGCTAATTCGCCGTTCTAGCTGCAGCGCAACAAGAAATTCTCAAAGACTCTGAGGAAACCTGGGGATTATCTGTCAGTGTGATGTCTAGTTGTGTGTGAGTTTGTGTATATACAGTATATGAGAGACAGAAAGAGAGACAGAGAGAGAGAGAGAGAGAGAGAGAGAGAGAGAGAGAGAGATATATGTATGGAATTTGGACTCAGCAAGCCTCCCTGTAGAACTAACACACACTCATCAATCACACAGCGGGTCTCGTTGGCACAGGATGTGGACGCCTCAGCCTCGGTGGCATGATGCCTAGATCTCGCTAACACAAACCACCAAAGATGAGGATACTTCTACTGAGGGATGAATCCGGGTTTGGACATGGGATTTTTTCTATCCATTATACTGGTTCTGTTTCAATGATGAGTCCCTCTTTCACTGAATGCCTTTTATTATATTACAGAAATTAGCGTTTAGCATTACAGGATATGCTAGCTACGTATACGGCTAAAATAAACAATAAACTGCATATCTACAGTAGATAGACAGCTTCAGCAAAACCACAGAGCAAATTTGGTCCTGCACATTTCATCTTCCACCTGTGTCCATGTTTCTCCAGGGTTCGCCAGTTTCCTTCAGAAAATGTTACCGTTACATGCGCTTGCGAATTAATGTGCAAATCTTTCATATGTTATCTATAACTGTAGGATACATCATGTACATGTATATCCAGACTGATGTTCTAATCAGGAACATGAAATATATCAATCATATTTGTATTAAATTAACTTTCCTCTTAATATATGCTCATATGTGTGATGCGATTCGTCCCATCAGTGATCTCCGTCTTCCCCTAATCCCCGCCTGTTCACTCTCTCTCTCCCCCTCACACACGCGCATATATACACACACTACACACTCTTTGTTTTGCTGTATCTGTAAATGAGATTAGGAGGAATGATTACACAGCAGCGAGACATGAATAGGAGCTGAAACGCTGCAGCATAATAAAGGTTTTTCTCCACGTCGCTCTCTTTTTTCCCGGTCCGCTGTATCAGCACAACGTCTCATCTGCTGCTTCCTAGCCTGAGCTGGGAGGGTCGGGGGTTAGCGATAGGATTACAGAGAAAAACCATAATCTTTGCTAACTAGAGCGAGCTAAATTTCAAAGAAAGTGAGTTATTCTGTTGAGACTTGCTTGTGCAACGACTGAAGCATCTGACGACAATGAATCGCTGTGTATTGTCCTCTCTACATCGCTAGTCATTCAGCCAAACTCTGTTCATAAAAGTGCAATCTGTGCTTTATAAAAATGCCTATGAAGTTTAGAAAAATCTTTTTCAGCACAACAAACGCGATTATTTCAAGTGCAAAAACAACAAAGAATCCCCCGATTTTCTCCCGTAATTTAGTCGTGTCCAATTCCTCCCCGTCACTAGGGGGCTCCACATTAAGGCTACTACTACCACTCAGCCGGGAGGGCCGAAGACTATCACGTGTTTCCTCCGTGACGCCAGCCGACCGCATCTTTTCGACTGCTCGCTCGCGCACCGTTGGGGGCGGCGTAACACACTCGGAGGACAGCGCTATACACTCCCTCCGTTGCGTGAACTCACAGACGCCCCTGATTGGCTGTAGAGCCGTGATTAATGTGGGGGCACCAAGTACCTCTCATCCCTCCCCTCTGAGAGAGCTCGGCCAAGCTCGGCCTCCGACTGCGAGAGGTTACAGCATCACCCGGGATTCGAACTAGCGATCTCCGGATGATAGAACGAGCACTTTACCACTGCGCCACTCGGAGGCCCATTTGAGTATTTTCCGTATGTGATACTTTCTACTTCTACTCCATACATTTTTCATGAAAACCCTGTACTTTAACTCACTACATTTTAAGTAGAGACTCGCTACTCGCCACAGCTCACTTAAAAGCAGTTCTCTGCTCGACTGCTCCCGCCATCTTTTAGGGTTCGAGGAAGACATGCATCTAGACTTTTTTTCTATTCTGACACCTCGGTGGTGGAATGAACTTCCTCTTCCTACTATGACACAAGCAATATTTACGCAACAACTAAAGACCTATCCTTATTTTTAGGTATTACATTTCTTAAGGGTATTAAGTTTCTTAGATATTTGAGTTAATTCTTTCATCCCTCCCCCCACCTGCCCCCCACCCTGTGCCCTTAATTTGTTTTTTTTAAGAATACCTTATCCACAGTGTTTGACTGATTTTACTTCTAGTAAAACTTTTACGTTAGTAAGCTAGTAACCCATCTATCCAATGACGGAAACTTCAAAGCACTTTTGTAAGTCTCTCTGTGGATAAGAACGTCTGCCACTGCCTAAATGTAAATGTAAAATGAAAGAACACTACAAGCACGGCGGAGCTGCTACTTGGGCTGTGGTGAAGGTTCTCTCTTCTTTATCCAAAAAGAAAAAAAAAAAGATCAATGCTGAAAGTTAAGTTTAAACCATTTTGTAGGTCAAGATTTTATGGACTTGTAAAGCATCCGTACACATCAACTGAACTATGCGTTTATTTATTATTAATTTATCCTTTTATAATGGGAAAAAATGATGAACAAAGGTCTACCAGAATTGCACATTTGTGTTACCAATAATATCCATTAAAATGCCACTTTTGTCTGTGACTCTGTCTGGATCTGTATCTAGATATAGCAATTTCTTTGTGGAGTACTTTTGTACTTAGTACTTCTACTTGCGCAAAAAAAAAAGGTACTTCTAGGTACCCTAGGTATGGTAGGGAAGTACATTTTTAGGCAGGTACTTCTACTTTTACTTCAGTATGGAGTTTGTGTACTTTTGCTAACCACCTCAAACTAAGCAACTAGAACAATGAAGCTAAAGCTATTTAGCTACACCATCTGCCATTTGTAGGCAAAGTCATACTGTAGCTCCTTGCTAACGAGCAAGAATGCTAAAAGCTTTAGCCTGGCTTGCTACATACCCTGTTCCTGGTGGATTTTTCCTCCGGATTCTCCGGTTTCCTCCCACAGACCAAAGACCTAATTAGGCTGTATGGCATCTCTAAATTGTTCGCAGTGTGTGTGTGTGTGTGTGTGTGTGTGTGTGCCTTGGGATGGATTGATACCCCGTCCAGGACCTGTTGTGCCCTAAGTCTCCTGGGATAGGCTTCAGGCCCCCGCGACCCTGTACACATGATAAGCGGTATAGAAGATGAATGAATTCATTTATTAATTTATAGGAAACATGAACTTGTACACTGATGTGAATGCTTACATCTAGTACAGTCAACTAGTCAAGGCAAACTAAAAGCTAAGGCTTCCTCGCCTCCACGTAAGTTACATGCCTAAATCAGACTTAAGCAAACTAGGTTACAGATCTTGAAAGTTAATTTTAATTACATGACCAGTCACAATTTATTACTTTTAGTTTCAAATAAAAGACAAACCAGATACTAGTAAGAATATGAACTCTCTAACTTTTTTTCTCATGTTAAATAGCTAATGTTAAAGACACAATCATCGTCATCGTGACCCTGACAAGCTTCAGAAGAACGTGAAAAGGCTTCGATTTAAAAATCCATCCTCTGTCTAGTACTTTCAAAGACACCAATGACTGAAAGACAGTTGTTGTTTTTTTTAAGTGTGTAACCCAGACTAAACGATTGCATCATTGTTTCTGTTCAAAAGCACTGATAATCGATCAGCATCGAGCCTTCTGGTTCAATGATGGAGTAAGTGATAAACATCTGCTTGCTGGACATCACTGATAGTGATTATGGGCTGTCAAATAAACATCCTTTCTTCTTAACCACCCCCGCCCCTACAACATGGTGATGTTAATCACAGATATGGTTAAACATAATATAGCTTTGTCTCTATTAAGCCTAGGATAGGTGTGATGAGGGGATGTTGGACATCACTGATCATCATCATCATCACCTGCTAAAGCAGCTGAGTAGCTAAAGTTTTAATCGGTTTCGGAAGCGTCTCTGTGTACATACAGAGCAAGTGCATTAATAAACACGACTGGTATATAAACATGAAGTATAGGAAATTAATTAACTATTAATTTAATAGTTGATATTTAATTTGATATTTAGTACAACCACATATAGTATTGCGATATTGTTTATTTACATCATTTGTGTATATACGTAAATAAGAAATTATATGGGAATGGAAACAGATGCCCTTCATGATTAACATTATGATAGAAAGGTTAAGGATTAATCATTAATCAGTTAAATGCTGTTAATAATATACCCGTTTAAAAATGTATTAACCCATAATGTTTGTTTTGTGTAATATTTCTCTGTGGCTCATGTAACTATTAACTTGTTCACCACAAGAGGGCGGACTTGCAGCGGATTCTAATTATAGCAGCATTCTTTTTGATTTAGGAAAGCCTTGTTTTTTATTTATTTATTCATGTTTGTTAGTTTGTTTAAAGTATTTTGGCTTCATTAACTTACGTCATAAATTTGTTGCAATTGTGCTGATTAAATATAATGTAAACTGAGAAATAAATTGCACATCTTATCATTTATTCGAATTCTTTTAAATTGGCAACTCTACTTTATAGTTACTTTATAGCTCACAATGATTTGTACGTCCCTATTAAAGGTGCATCTGGTCAAACTGGTTTCCCTTTGTTCCTTTCATCCTTTATCTCTTTTTCATCTGACGATGATTCATAGTTCATTAAGTCAAAAGTTGTATTCATTAAAAAATTTACACGTGTGCTCATAGTGTCACGAACTCTACCACGCTACCAAAGTGTCAGCACGCGGCACTCTCGGCACGCCACGCCAATTACCATCCAATCAAATCAGTGGATTGTGAGTAAGTGTTGTCTTAATCAAATGGAAGCATATTCAGTGTCTGAGCTTTCTTTTAACATTGGCACATGTCCAGCAGTCGGTCGCTTTATCGTTCTTTTAAGCGTGGATGCTACATTAATATTAGACTTAAGAGTTTGATCCTGTGTCTCATACTTCCTAACTCTGATAAACATCACTGTTATGACACTGCAGTGCTTATAAAAGCGTCGACGAACAGTTGGCTCCTCTGGCTCTCGTATCCATCTCCTTCCTGCTTCGTAGGCCAGTGAGCCACAGCACTTCATAGCTCATTAGTGCTGAACAGATGCTGCTGAGAAAGCTGGCACACAATAACCCTGCTTTATATTACGCCGATCTCATAGAGACGGAGCGCTGACAGTTGGCAGATGAAGATAATCAAAATGGCTTTGAAAAAAAAAAAAGAAGAAGAAAAAAAAACAGAATAAAGATGAGCTGACAAACCTTGACGTCTGGAAAAAGGATATAATAATGAAAGAAACTTATCATATTCTGACAGCCGTATGTCAGCAAAGTGACAGAAAATATTCACAAATAAGGAGAAAGAGGTTTTTGTTGCTACGTGGCTGAGGCGAGTAATGGTAAACGATAAATCGGCGAGAAAAATTGCGTATCCCTTGTGGAGACATTTGTCTTCTAGGGATCTGAAAACAGAAAACGGTGTTCCTGTTGGAGAATGACAACTAATCCTTTCCAAAATGTCCTACAACATTCGGTGTAGAGTGTTTTATTTACTCCATATGACTCCATAGTACACCAATTATCACTGTATAATGAACAACAAAAGCTCCTTTAGAATAAATTACCTCAGAGAATGTGTGCTAGCTTTGCTCTGCTAAACCTCTGGATGTTTATGTTCACATTCCGTGACGGGTATGTGTGGAAATGAGGTGGAGCACTACACCAGTTCATACTGCACATTTCCTCTTAGTGTTTCACTCGCTTAATTAACGGTCCACAAATCACAACTTCGAAGACTTCCACACAATCATGTTTTTTCATCCCAGCTGCAGTTTCATCAAAACTCCCATGAACTTAGCATTTCTTAAGATTGGAATTTCCATTCATGTTCTGAAATAAATTAAAATATACGGAATAGAGGTGTGCTCAACTCATCCATCCATCCATCCATCCATCTAGAAACCTCTGTAGTCCAACTGAGGACCATGGAGCCCAATGGTGACCATTGTGTTTATTCCCATTTTTACAACCTTCAGTCAACAGTCACACACTACAGACAATTTGGGAACGCTAATTAGCCCAATCTGCATGTCTTTGGATTGAGGGAGGAAACAGGAGTACCTGGAGGAAACCCACCAAGCACGGGGACAACACGCAAACTCCATGAACGCAGACCCGCACCAATGACGCCATCCTCAACACAAACTATTATTCTCTGAATTCTTCTCCATCTTCTTCGGCTTTTTTATTTGTAACACTATTGATTGTGAGGTCTGGCTCTTTGGTAGTAGAAAGCTGACCACTGGATAATTTAAGATTTTAACACATGACGACATTTTCGGTCTGATTAACTGCCATGTACGGAATTACGATCGCTATGACAATACGAATCTTCTCTACTGGCTTTAGATCACTTTTTATAAGAGAAGTATAATGTGTATGTACATTCAATTGGTCACATGACCCACAAACATGCTTGACTGAAATACATAAAAATAAACCAAACAATACAGTGGCACAACATGTACAGAAGGCTTAGGAAGGGAGGTTTAGAGACATTTTTTTCAGTTTCCTCACTCATTCTCTATAGCACTTATCCTGTACAAGGTCACGTAAAGCATGGAGCCTATCCCAGGGGACTCGGGGCACGAGGTGGGTTACACCCTGAACGATGTGCCAATCCATGGCAGGGCACACACACACTCACACTCTATAAAAACCTGGTTCATCCTAATGTCCACAAGTTCTCATAGATAAGAAGACTTTAACACAAAAGTGCAGGAATAAAACTCTGTGTTGTGCTGCTACACGAAATGGATGAATTTACACAATGTTGTGATAAAGTGGAGTTACTCTTATCACCCTGAACTCAATTCTTCACAGAAGTGTTTTGCTCCTTATGTACCACTGCAATCTGCCTTTGCAAATGTTAGTTTTTTGTTTTTTTACACCTCTTAATTTTCATTTACAGTTAGATTTATAGTTACTATAGTTACACGTTACAGTTAAGGAACCATTTACAGACTACAAGGGGTGCATTAACATAAACCTGCAATTTTGGAGTGAAAACACTGCTGGTATAGAAAATTAAGTCACATCTTTTGAATTAAGCAGTCATTATTGTGGTACAATAATAAATCAAAAATAAATATGAAATATATTATGAATGAATATGAAAGATGAAAAAAAGGAAAGTACACCTGATGATTTTTTTTAAAATATCTAAATTATTTTAATTTAAGAAGCAAATAAAATAACATAATATAATAATTTAGACAGATGGAATTAGCAGTTTATTTCAGTATTTTTGTTATTACATTTTAAATTTTATAAATGATGAATATAAACAATTCTTTTTTATATTTATTCCTTGTAGTTATTTTTTACTACAGTATTCTGAGCTTTAAATGATGCACATCTCGGTACCTCATCAGCAGCGACATAAAAAAAAAAAAAGCCTGAGATTCACATCTCCGCATCATCTTCTTTTTCTCACGCACGAAGCCGCAGCGCTTCCTCTCATCACACTCTTTTAATCCACTGTCATAGATTTATCCCACCAAAGGGGGCAAATTTACTGCCCCGCCGGTCACAAACTGGGCGATAAGGGGGGGAATAACAGCTGGTTCGGCTCAATGGAGCGAAGAAGAACTGATAACGGATGATAATATGCTCCTAGCTCACAATCTGCCTTTCAGATCTAACTCTTATTACAATAAAACCCCAGTGCTGGGAGGGTTCAGGGCGGGTGGAAGCAGGAGCAGAACAGAAAAGATGACCCATCACTTCATAAGAGTTCGGAAGCGGAGGAAAAGGAGATCTTTGGGGGGGAGAGAAATGAAGGGTCAGGAGAAATACAGAATTTATCACTGTATTATCAGAATATCCAGAAGACCTAATAAAGAGAGAAGATTTTCTTTGTCTTATCGTCCGGAGAGGATTATCAGTGCGGCGCAGATTGCAGAGCTGGAATTTTAATGGCAATAATCGTGTGTGTGATGATATCTCTGCTCTCCCACACACACACACACACACACACACACACACACACACACACATACGCAAGCACAGACGCATGCTTTATCAAGTCCATTATCTGCTCTTATCACTGCAGTCATCAGGGCAAATTAATGGAGCTCTTTCAGCACTTTCTCTTTATCTGTGCACCAGAGGGACGACCAAAGAATGGAATAGGCAAAATATGAAAATAGTGGGGCAATCTCCGTGGGTTAGATAACGCCGCAATACATTGGAGGGACATTTAAAAAACTACATAATGACCTTTTTGTCCTTTGTAACATCTGCGATAGAGCGGACTGGTGAAGTGAGTCTTCACACACTTCAGGAAATGAACATTAAAACCCAGAAACACAAATAATAATCAAATGAATAGATGATGATAATTATGCTGCAACAAATTATACTAATTATATTTCATTTAGATCCATTTTTTTATGTACATGTACTGGAGGTAGTGTAGATTATTTCCACACTAGTACAAAGTAACGTATAGAGCACATGCACGGAATTTATTGCAAATTTTGCTATATGATGAACCAGCAAACTCGAATGCAGTGTACTTTAGGACAAATCTTTGACTGACTTTCAGATAAAACTCAACCTTTTAACCTAGCATGAAAATTAAAAACTAAAGATGGGAAAGATGGCACGTTCATGATGTCCCCCTGAGACACTACCTTTATCTTTATGTCTTATTATATGTTAATATAATGTTATATATTCATTTATAATTTATATGCTTACAAAAATGCCATGTTTGGGGGCATGTGTGTGTGTGTTGAAAATTCATTACAGTAGAATATATATTAATATATACTGTGTATATATATATATATATATATATGCACACACATACACACACCCACTCACACACACACATAAGAAAAAACAGGGATACAAGATGAAACATCATCATCAATCTGATCCCAAAAGTTAATGTCATATTGTAATAATATTATATTACATTATTATTAGTATTATTATTGTTGTTGTTGTTGTTATAATCACACGCGCACACATACAATGGCATTTTTGTGACCATTAACAGCATCTTAAAGTGGTGCATAAAGCTTTTCAAAGAACAAGAAACATCATCATCATCAAGTTAATGTCATAATGTGATGATTTTTTTCAACACACACACACACACACACACACACACGTGTGCATGCCCCCACACTCACACCTGTCACCCAGAGCCACAGCTTCAGGCGCATGCACAAAGCCCCGCTGGTGATGAATGAGAGATGAGTGAAGTAAACTGAGAGAAACTCGGAGTGACCTGGGTGAGTCGTCCTGCTCACGAGGCGTTTGAACTGGCGCGGGTTACTCTGCTTCCTCCGGGACATGGCTCTCAATCCACACGCTCTCTGTCCGCTCGCACGGCAACCAACACACACCACGGCTCCTGCAGTGTGCGGTTTGAATCCCGGCGCCCTCGGTCCCGCTCGGCGCTCCTCTGCGCACTGACAGCCGACACGCGAACGCGCCGCGCTTTTTGTTTCGCGGATGACATTCGTTTTGAGCCTTTTGGCGTCCCGTACAGCGTTGCCAGGTGCACCGTATCTGAGCCCCGCCCCCTCGCCTCCCCTCCCCCCTCCCCCCATCCCCTCCACGCATCTGACAGGATTGTAGACATGTCTACAGTATTACCGCCATTTTCCGCACTTGCTCGTAAAAATCACAACTTTAATATTGTATTTATATCTAAGAATTTACTCACATAATGAAGTTGTGAACCGAGCTTAATGAGCTAGCTGACAGGAATGACCCAATCACAGCGCGCGTTCACGTCCTAACCGGCGTTTGCCTTTTTCTTTTTTTCAACCAGTAACCGTTGGCCAAGAGATCAAAGGCTGGGTGATGATTTTTCGCGCCTTTTTTTTTGTTGTTGTAATATTTGTAATAATTTTGGGTGTCTGTAACTGATTGTACGCGTTTACGGTATTTCTAATGAGAATATTCATTTCACAATATGAATTTTTAGTCTCCAAAACCATTTAAATTCGTATGCAGTGGTTATATTGGATTTAAGTATCAAATTGTATAACATGACAAATACCTTTAAAAAAATGTATGGGGCATTAAATGATAATAATAATAATAATAACTGTTTTTAAAAAGTTGTATTTTTTAATAAGCAAATGTTTCCCTTAGACATATGACTAGGACTCTTGATAGTATTTGAAAATATGACATGAAAAGGACATGTAAACTGTAGCAGATTATGCAAAGAAGAGATGTACAGTTTAAGGAAACACTTCATAATAAAAAAAAAAAAAACTAATAAAAGTTTAGATAGGACGACACTTTAAAAGATTCTGACCGTAAGTCAAATATCATCAAGTTGTCATGCGGAAATTTCTCGCATATGTCATCGTCAGTTTATTTTGTTCCAAAAATCCAATTATACATTATCATAATAAATACAGCCTCATTTATCATTTTTACATTTTTAAGAACAACCCTTAATTCACATGCAAAACATGTACAAATGCGTTTATCAAGTTATTATTAAGTAGTCTGCGAGTGTTTACAGATTCCTGCATGTGTACACATTGTAAGACTAACCAACGTATTCTGTATAATGGACTTTTCTCCAATCATATACAGTAGCTGCTCCCACTGGTCTTTTCTCCAATCATAGCTGCTCCCACTGAACCAGTCTCCCTATTTCCCTGTTGTGTACCATATATAATATTACAATATCTAAATATTTGCAATAATTACAATACCTTAAATATAACTACTTTCTTACAATACAGTTATAATATCTTATATTTGCAACTGTGCAGTAACACATTTGAACTGCACTATTATTCTAGTACAATTGATTGCAACAGAACTGTGCATTAACAAAAATTTTTTAAATGGCGCAATATTATCACTGCAATAGAAACTGTGCAATAACGACTTTTTAAACTGTGCAATATTACCATTGTACAATTTGTCGGAACTTTGTTTGACTGAAAGTGCAATTATTGTATTGTTTTTTCTATTTTCTTTTGTATTTATACACTGTAATGTCCCTATTTTTTATTTGCACAGTTATTATTATTTTATTTTATTTTTTTACTACTGTAACATAGAAATTTCCCTGCTGTGGGACGAATAAACGTATATCTTATCTTATCTTATCTTATCTTATCTTATCTTATCGTTATACCCATGTACAGGAATCAAATTACTATTGTGCATTATTGTACTTTTACAGCATATCTGAAATATACTTTATTTATACACTGCCTGAGCATAATGAGTCATGAGTCACTTGAGAAGGATCACTTTATTGCACTGCATCAAGCCAAGAAAACAACTAACTAGATCAGAAATGACTGGAACTGGGTTAAGACCCCTTTAAGACGTTATTAAAGCCTGGAAAAAAATGTGCTGAACCATGATGAACCATCATGAATAGAGATCACTTAAACACTTGAGGCTTTATGTTAAAAATATAAACAGTAAAAACCAGCGGTATGTTTAAGATTGAAAGTAAGAGCATTCCAACACACACAATGTGATGAGAACTCGCAAGACTCACATCTATGGAGTTTTTCTTTCCTAAGGGCATGGAGCACATTCCAGGACGCATAGTGTGAAAGACTGGTTCTGGGAGCACGATGAATCATTTTCACACATGAACCGGCCACCAGATTGTGTGTGTAATCATAGCTAAAAGTGCCTAAATGAAATCATAGATTTGTTTTTGGCCAGGTTGTTTAAAAATTAGCAGATGTTCTTAACCACAGCGACTCATAAGATGCTTAGCAGTTCTTATAAAAAAAATCACATCCTTATGCTAGGCCACTTACTAAGAGGATTGCATTTTCTATGTGCTAATGGGCTTCTATATTTAAATGTATTTATAAATATAGACTTGCAGTCTAGAGTTTAGCATTAGATGTCGATCTTGATTTGTGTGAGGTCTTAAGGGGAACATAGGACTTGATTACTGATCAGACCTTCCTACTAAGGAACTGTTCCTCATTCAGGGCAACTGTGTTGTTACCATATGAGAATCAGCATCGTTTATGTTCATTGAGTGATATATGCTTTTTCTAATATCACCCATTAGTTTAACAGTCTTGCAGACTTAGTTTAATCAACTCATCATGTGCAGACAGCGTTCCCAGCTTGGTATCTGTTACCTGGGGAGCTGTACAACCCGTGGACACTTCTTCGGTTTGTGTGCTCATGTGTGAAGAGCTTCATGTGAAATAGAGTCGATAAAGCAGGTGAGATGGATTAATTAACAGCGAGAGCATGAGAGTTATCAGGCGGTAGTACTTAAGCATGACAGAAGCAAGATAAAACACGAACAAACTTGCAAGCAGTCTTGTGTAATTAAAAAAAAAAATCCACACGCAATTATGCTTGTATTTTATGTTCCTGAACTGTTAGGAAGTCAGTATGTGTTTAAACCAGATTAGCATTCCTAATGTAAATTGAACCAAATGGTGAGATTTCTGTTTATATGTATAAATGGATAAGGCGATTCCATGCAACACACAACCTTACCATGGGGGAAAAAGTGTGCATAGTTCATAGGGTTCTTACCAAACATCTGTTTAGAGTGACTCAACTGTTACGTCATTTACACTGTAATGTCGATTGCTAAGAGTTTGCAAAGCATCAATCATCATCAATTCATCAAAGGATGAAAGTGACAAAGGAAAAGAATGAGAAAGGAAAGGACCAAAAATAAAAACGTCAGCAATAACCACAGATTTAATAATTTCATAGTTAGGTATTTTAAAATCACTATTTAAAATGTTTCATGTTAAAGCACTATTCCAGTTTATTCTTTCTAAAGCTTGCAGAAGACTGACTCAGACACATGGCACATCAATAACATGAAAGGTCATTAACCCTAGTGTAGTGTTTCAAATCTCCATGTTA
>QMIH01000120.1:807050-822508 GCA_003987875.1 Clarias batrachus
TATATATGTGTGTGTGTGTGTGTGTAAGACGTTACAGTAGTTCCTACTTCAGGATCCTGGCCACGTTAAAATATTCCAGACGTTACACAACGCCGCTCGTGCGATTTGGTCATTCCGAGGGCCGTCCGCATCAGTAATAGCGATATTCCCTTGGTAACCATGGTAACCAGTACGGAATGGCACCCGCAGGGTGTGATTTTGCACTCTGCACAGACGATGAACAACTGTAAGAGCCCTCGAGCAGGGAGAGCATTGTTTTTAGTCTAGTCCTCTGAGACTGTGTAAGGCCGAGCACACAGTGTAGGTGACGTGTTTAAATTAGACCCAATTATAAAACTGAAGGGAGTGATGAATTTTCACAAACAAACAGCTGATCTGAACAGTAGTGCGATATAAATCTCAGGTTTATATTAGTGTGTGCTGGTTGATAATAGGTTATTGTTTCTATAGTAACACCTTGTTCAGAAGATGATCCACGGAAACAGATTTTTAAAAGGAGAGATTTATTTAGTGTTTATAGACCACAGCGTCAGCACTTTGCAACAGTTTGACCGTTATCAAACAAGAGTTTATAGCTACTATAGTATAAGTGATAAAAATGTTTAATGTAACACTAAATGTGTTGATTTAATATATGTAAAAGCAAGTCCCCAGTGATTACCAGTGGTGTAAGAGGAATAAAATTGCTGATTTTCCTATAACTGCCTGACTTTTTTATTATTATTTCTTAAATGTTAAATTCATACATGTTTGTGTTTTGAAGTGGTATAAATATTTCGGTTCTTCTTTAACCACTCTAAACTATTCACACAATGACAGGCAGCGCAGCGTCCTGTGATGTTTGGAAAGTTTTTTTTTTATTATTTGCTTCATTTGTTCAGAATTGCATTGAAATCTGTGAGGAAAAAAATATTTCTAAAATGTGATGATTACAGAATCTCAATGCAGTCGACCCGCAGTTCAGAGTTCGCGGCTTCAGTCGTTTGCAGATTTTTCCTCAGAACCTAACTAATAATTGTTCGCGAAAACGGCAAGATATCCTCTGTAATTTTTTTATGGCAATATATAATTTTCATGCGTTTTTACATTACATTATTAAGCACAATATTATTTACTAATTTTTGTAACATAAATATTAACTTAAATGTAGCCAAATTTCCGTATAAAATATAATTATACTCTATAAAAGTTTTAGTTCTGTAGAGAGAACACAAATTGTATTTACCTCACAGTACTGATACCAAAGAAAACACACTTGTATGAATTACTGTACATATAGGAACAACATCAGTATGTTACATTCAGCACGGTATACAGGTTTACCTTTCTATTCTTTTGTTTTGTTTTTTAAGGGTAATGTATTAAGCTGAGTTTGAAATGAAATACAGTGTTTTAGGAGAATATTTAGGGTTTAAACTGCAAAAATAGGTGTTTTATAGGCTTTTTTTTTTTTTAACACATCCAAAATTCTCTGTCTTTCACAATTCATGAGTGCTCTAGGAACATAACCGTACCATTCTAATCGGCACCAAGGTATGTCATCTGGAGGTCTCTGGTGATATTACTTAAACAAATCGTAATGGCCGAGTGAGACAAGAGGGATGTCGACTTGTCATGATTAAATTTTTTATTTCCTTTTTTTCTTTAATGTTCAGTTTTCAGGACTTTGAGATCCAGAGCTCGCACCGCTGTGGTTTGGACTGGCTCTCCATCGGCACCTACAAGAACCTGGACGGGTACCGAGCATGCGGCTCGTCCATCCCGGCTCCGTACATCTCCTCCCAGGACCACGTGTGGATTAAATTCCACTCTGACGACACGCTTACTGGCAAGGGCTTCAGGCTCTCTTACATCACAGGTAGCGCAGAAAATAAAACACTGCTATTTATAAGGAGGCCAGGTTGCGTAATCCTATTGCAAATCCCTTGCTACCCTCCACCTCCGTTCTGGATTTAGTCTCGCTCGCTGTCTGTGTTTGCTTTCTATAAATAGTTAATGGCTTCCAGGACTTGAGCATGAGTTGTTCTGTTGTTAGCGAACTTATAATTCAGAAAAGTGCCGGTTCCTTCTCAGCGGATGAAAGGGCACGGCTTGGTTTCGGCTCTCAGACGTGGGGACGCGAATCCCTGACTGTTCAAAAAAAAAAAAACAGAGCTAATACCATCATACCAATTAGTCCCCTTCAGCCGTCTACTAACATTTAATCAGCATATGTTTACTGAAGAAACATTTATTTTAAGCTTAAATCTTAAATCTGCCTTAGACGATCCACCCACTTTGCTTGTTATAACCCTGTAGCAAGTAGCAAAGAAGGTAGTAAGCAAACTACAGCAGAGTAAATATATCTATTTCTACACATAATAAAACTGTAAAGTGTACATTGTACAGCCTAAAAATATATTTGCGGAAAAATTATTTAAGGGGACGTAAAGTAAGTAATAAAACACATTAATATGTTTTGGGGAATTTTTGTCTGTCTGTTTTTGTGTATGCAAACAAAAATTTTTTTATTTGGCCGAGCTTAAGGTAAGGCTTACAAATATGCTACTTTTGAAAGTTCAATGGAAAACACCCTTATTTAAAAAAAAAGTGTACTTTCATTACCACAGATGGTGCTGACTGTATTATAAACTTTCTTGTAACTGATACAGAGTAAGAAATCATTAAAAAAAAAATTCAACAGATGGCGCTGTACATTTTTGTAATACGCGCTTGTGAGTGTGCAGCTGAAATTTACTTAATAAACGCAATCTCACGCCTTTATTCTATACTTTCTCTATAGGAAGGAATAAATACAGCGTTCAAACAGACACTTTACTTAATCACCATGGCTTGCAAAAATCAGTTCTATAAAATTTGCCTTTATGATTTGGATATTATTGCTGTTTGAAAAGTTTCTTTGCTCTTGTTTCACTATGCTTGAAATGCAGAATTTCAGGGAATTCGCTTTGTGACTTTTGATTTTCGTTGTCCCCTGAAGTCGTCTGTGCAGCTAGTGTGTGTGTGTAATGTATACACTGTTGAGCTGTGATTAAGAACACTGCTGTCTGATTGAGAAGCGCTTATTCCTGTTTCTTTTTCCTCCCCAGGAAAGTCTGAGGAGGCGAGCTGCGAGTCGGATCAGTTCCACTGCGCCAACGGAAAGTGCATCCCGCAGACGTGGAGGTGCAACACGATGGACGAGTGCGGGGACAACTCGGACGAGGAGCTGTGCGTTCACCCCAACCCCCCGTCCTCCTCCTCGTCCATCTTCTCCTTCCAGCCGTGCTCGTTCGATCAGTTCCCCTGCGTGTCCCGCTACACCCGCGTCCTCACCTGTCTCCCGCCTTCCCTCCGCTGCGACGGCTCCATCGACTGCCAGGACCTGAGCGACGAGATCGACTGCGACGCCCCGGCGTGTTCCGAGCTCCGCCTGCAAAACTTCTATGGCACGTTCAACTCTCCGAATTATCCGGACTTCTATCCTCCGGGCAGCGACTGCACATGGCTCATCGATACGGGCGATCGCCGCCGGGTTGTCTTGCGCTTCCTGGATTTCAAACTGGATGGGACCGGTTACTACGGAGACTTTGTAAAAGTCTACGACGGCTTAGAGGTGGAGCCCAGGCGGCTCCTTCGCGTTCTGACCGCCCTCGATTCACGCACTTCCGTCACGACGATAATCTCGTCGTCGGGGCAGCTCCGCGTTCACTTCTATGCCGATAAGATCAACACGGCACGAGGGTTCAACGCTACGTACCAGGTCGAGGGGTTTTGTTTGCCCTGGGAGATGCCGTGCGGAGGAAACTGGGGCTGTTACACCGAGCAGCAGCGCTGCGATGGATACTGGCACTGCGCCAACGGAAGAGACGAGCTGAACTGCAGCGGATGTGGCGAGGACGAGTTCCCGTGCTCGAGAAACGGCGCGTGCTACCCTCGATCCGACCGCTGCAACTATCAGAACCGCTGCCCCAATGGCTCGGACGAGAAGAACTGCGCTTTCTGCCAGCCTGGGAACTTCCACTGCAGAAACGGCCGATGCGTGTTTGAGAGCTGGGTGTGCGACGCGCAGGACGACTGCGGGGACGCCAGCGACGAGGACGCCTGCCCTGTCGCCGTGCCGACACGAGTCATTGCTGCCGCAGTAATCGGCAGCCTGGTGTGCGGCCTGCTGCTCGTCATCGCGCTCGGCTGCACCTGCAAACTCTACTCTCTCAGGAGCTTCGAGCGCAGGTCAGTAAACCCAACACATATAGTCCCCGACTTATGAACAAGTTCTATTCCAGTAAGTCGGATTTGTTCTTAAGTCTGACAAAGTGAGTCTTAAATGCCTTTTACATGAATATACAGTGTAAAGCATACCAATCCACATGACTAAATCACTGTCTCCTTTTCCCAACACTGCCATCATTCATCACAAAATTAATTTCACACGTCAAATGTAAGTGTTATCTCTCCACCCTTAAATTGCGCCATTTTGACTCACAGCTGTTTTCCACTGTGTTGGACTGTGAACTTTCGTTGAGGATTTTCCAAAATTAAAATAACTCACAGTCAGGAGAGTTTTACAGGACTGTAAAGGACAGGGCAGATTTTCTATTGTCGTGCTCCCGGATTGATTCATTGAAGCGGTGAGGCCGACTCATTTCTCCCGCATCCCCGCAGTGTCTCATTTTGTACAATATACATGAGCTACTTGCGTAACTCGAATGTTCATAAGTTGGGGACTTACTGTATAAATTTTATTATCTTTTTTTGGATAATTTTTTTTTTATCATTCATCGTTTTCTTTTCTTTCAGGTCGTTTGAGACACAGTTGTCCAGAGTTGAGGCAGAGTTACTAAGGAGAGAAGCTCCGCCCTCATACGGTCAGCTTATCGCTCAGGGTTTAATCCCGCCGGTGGAGGATTTCCCCGTTTGTTCTGGCAACCAGGTGAGACACCTAGTTGTGTTTTCACTCGTTATAGTTTCTAAAATTGTCATTTTTATTTGTTTATTTCTTTTGACTATACATAATTTATTAGCTTTCCTTACTTGGGTTTTTTTCTCTCACATTATCCTTAGCATACCAAAAAAAAACAACTTTTTGTAAATCCATTATTGATGAATCCTTTAAAAACTTTTTTCTTTCTCGTCTCCCCCAGGCTTCCGTGTTGGAGAATCTCCGGCTGGCCGTTCGCTCTCAGCTCGGCTTCACCTCCATCCGCCTCCCTTCCTCCGGTCGCCATGGCAACGTCTGGCGCCGCCTCTTCAACTTTACGCGTTCTCGCCACTCCGCCTCCTTAGCTCTGGTGTCCTCCGGCGCAGGGGCGGAGTCGGACTCGGGAACCGTCGCTGCCAGCGCCGGAAGCTCCACCCGCACCTCAGACCGCCGCGACTCGGACGATTCGGAGAGCGAGCAGCAGGGGGCGGTGGGCGGAGCGTCGGCTTCCCTCCTGCCTCACAAAACCCCTCCCGCCGCCACTGTCGTGTCCGTTTCCGCGAGCGCGGCCCCGCACGCCGTACCCGAGAGCGATGACATAGCTCCCCCGCCTCCCGTCAGCCGTGGCTCCTTTGTGGCGCGTGGTCTCCGCTGGGTCCGGATGTCCTTCGGTTCCCGGTTCGCTCAGCAGAACCGGAGTCCCCTGAGGCAGATGCAGAACGGGACAGCGAGCGAAGAAGACGAGGACGAAGACGTGGAGCTTCTCGTCCCTTTAACCGACACGGATGCGCCCACTACCGCGCCCTCGCTCCGAGTCAGGCCGGCGATCCGGGACGGGCCCTGCGAACACTGCGGGATGGTTCACACGGCTCAGATTCCCGACGCCTGCTTAGAGGCCACGGCTAGAACAGAAACCAGTGACGATGATTCTCTCTTGCTTTGTTAATCCTCAATACACTACGCGCTTTGCCTTTGCTTCTTCACTCTCCTTAGCGAAGGAGGGGGGAGTCTTGAATGTTTTTTGGACACCTGCCCTTACCCGTGACCTTTCTCCAAGAGCTTCAGAGCAGTTCCGGTGATGCCGTTTACCCTCCACTGTGCAGCTTCCTGTCTCTGGTTTAGCTTAAGCGGTTAAAGTGGTTGTATGCTGGTTAGGATGACCGGATGATTTTTTATTTTTATTTTAAACGTCCAAAGACAGACTGAGGGGCCCTCCGTTTTGTCCCCTGGGCGAGACCCTCATCCCCTTAACTGTTCGGCCATAAGCTTGGATTTAATAATGCCTCACTTGCCAAATAGGTTAACGTTAAACCTTTTCTTGGAGAAGGAAAGGGGTTTGGGATACGCACACAGCATCATGGGAGAGAAACCAGTAAAAGATTTATAAACACTGTTCGGTAGAGTAATCGATTGTACACTGGTGCTGGAGGAACTAGATGCTAAAGGAGAGAAAAGTATTGAATTAATCTCATGTCAATGGAAAGGCTGCAGAATTACCCAGACGGTACGTTAAGCTGAGTCGCCGCGGCTCTTCATTCAGATTTAAAAAAAAAAAAAAAGCTGTAGTGATTTTTTTTTTTTAATTATTATTTGCAGATTATTTATAAGGCAGTGTGAATTTAAGGAGTGACTATTTTTAAGGATGTTATGTTCTCTAACAGCCATCAATGTTGTTGTATTTATTGTTTCTTTCCTGCTTAACGTTTTGGTACTGAGAACTTTGTGTGTGTGTGAGAGAGCGCATGAGTGAATGGGTATTTATTACTGGTTTTAATTTCATTACTCGTTACTTGAGAAGCATGTTACATCGTCTTGTGCTTTTGTTTTTTGTTTGTTTTTTTAAGTGATTATTGTGTACGAAAGAAAGTAAATGTATATAAATATGCGTAACTGGTTACTGCATTAAAAGAATAAAGTATTCCATCCCAAGTTGGTTCTTGCAGCACCTTTTATATACAAAGTATCTTCTGGTGTCCCCTCATGTGATGCGTCTTGATTTTCACAGAGAGCGGGAGATGGACATTTGATTAGGGTGAACCTTGCTGATTCGGGTTCGATTGCATAGAATATTGTTAAAGGGGATCACCTCAGAGTCGTCCTCTGCTTCCAAATTCATAAGAAATGGACCTGGATTATGAAATTGGTCCCACTTTATTTAAATTTTTATCTCATAAATCAGTCAAGAGCCTTGTTCAAGGGCCCAACAGTTGCAACTTGACAGTGCTGGGTTTTTGAACCTGGAACCTTCTGATCAGTAGTGTAATGCCTTGACCTCCGAGCTACTCCTGCCCGCTATTGTCACCATACAAGACGCAGAAACTGCAAAGCACTGTCTACTCTATTGTGAAAACCTTTATTGACTCTGGAGACCTCTTCCATAAATAAATGTTAAAATATCTTCTTACAGAATCTGTTACCCTTTCAACAATTGTGTTAAATTGAATGTTAAACGCCACCAGATCTTATTGAATGAATGAATCTAAACCTGTTGTGTAAATCTGTACTCTGAGATGCTGTTATGGACAATTAGAGCCCCCTCTGACCAATCAGATTTGCTAATTAATCAACACTTTAAAACGATTATTAATATTATTTTAAATCTCGTCCATGGCATTAATTAACAATCATTTATTGCAGGTTTGTTTTTGTGCCTAAAAATTATGATAACTCTGAACTCATAAGTCTTCAGATACCCTCATGAGAAATAAATCACAAGTAATCAGATATGAATGCATAGATTAGATTTATTAGAATTCCACGAAAAAAGAAAAAAAAAAAACAGATTTCACACACAGGAGTACACGAAGCTGATAACTAAATGAAGACTCTAATCACTAAATATTTCACATTCATCAACCAGGAGCGTACTTGTCCACTCCATAGTTAACACTGTTTTTTAATCAAATTATCAAAGATTGGCAAAATCAAAGGAAATAGACCTGGATTTATTTTTTGGTCATTGTTTAACATAAAGCAAATTTTTTCTTTTTTTTTTTTTTTGTGTAGCACCATTGTGAAATTGGTCCCATTTTACAACCCTGGAGTTGCAAAGAAAGAAATCTGCAAAATTTGTGAATGGAGGAGTTCTCCTCAGTGAGCAGGATAAACACAAAGTTATAAGTGAAAAGGCTGATACATTTAGCCACACTTGCACACTACTTAAGGTTAAAACCCAAAACCTATCTCAGATCTCAGGCTGTGGCTCACTCTCACACGCCCCCTACAGGGTGCAGTTGGAATCCAGGGATCTCCTGCACTTGGCCACGCTGAGATAAGTCTCCACTTTGTGCATGTCCTTCTTGAAGCAGGACAGCAGACGGAAGCTCTTCCTCAGGTTCCCCTCGCTCAGCGTCTGGTAGAAATCCTCGAAGGGCGGAGCAAATGCGTCGTTCTCGTCCAGGCTGGTTTGTCCATCCTCACATCCCTATTGAACCCAAAGTAAGAAATTAAAGGCAACAGGACGTGCGGTCATCAGAAAATCATCAAAATCAACGGCAAAGTGTGATGTCATCATATTACTGAAGTGTTAATGTAAAATATCTGATGGAAATAGCAAGAGCTCTCATTATTAATGTAAATGAACATTTAATACATTACATTCTATTGTGCTTTATTTATTTATTTATTTTATAACACTACAAGCAGTCACTCATCTGTTGCTCTCCTGCTCACCTCGATAAGCACGCCGATGCCCATTTTCAGGTCAGCCAGCTTCTCAGAGATATGGTTCGGGTTGCCCAGGCTCTTGCTGGGGAACTCCCATGACTCGATCAGACGGTAGGACGTGTGCAGCAGTTTCAGCACCTTGTACAAAGCATACTTAACAGTTATGGCCTTGAAAAGTGGTATATTGAGAAAAAGGTCATATGGTTTTGGATGTTGCTGGAGCTTCGGTCTGGGCCAGAAAATGTAAACAGAAGCTTTAAAGCAGGGGTCTCAAACTCGGTTCCTGGAGGGCCGCAGCCCCACAGAGTTTTGTTCCAACCATAATTAAAAACACCTGATCCAACTAAACAGGTCATTAAGGCTTATTTGAAAACTACACGGTATGTATGTTGGGGCAGGGTTGGAACAAAACTCTGTGGGGCTGCGGCCCTCCAGCAACTGAGTTGGAGACCCCTGATTTAAACAAAAGCTTTAAGGTAGGTTTTAAACATAGACGCTCTCTAAGAAGATTCAGAATCTTCGAAAAGAAGAAGGTATCATTCTAAGGTATCTTTAAAAATATGAGTAATGACATGCTTAAAGATGAGATATTGCACCTTTAAATTATTCATTATACCAATTTTTTCATTATATCAATAATCTGTTCATCTATAACTATATATATCGAATGCAAGATGATCTTTTTCACGGATCAGCTTCGTGACTCACAGAGCTTTTCTGGGTCTCGTCCTTGCCCGCCGGCGCCTCGATAGAGTCCGAGTTGCAGAATGACAGGGGGAAGATCTTGCTCAGCTGTTTGCGTTCTTCAGGTAACAAAGCTTCTTCCTTTAGATTTGCAACACAACAAGAGATTCCGCTAATGGATACAACAGACTTGAAGCTTAAAGCGAACACATTTCCTAGGTGTAAACCAGGCTTAAAACGAAACGAATCGAGCTTACAAAGTCATCCATCATCTTGGCAGCCAGTTGGTGAAGGTGTTGCACACGGATGACTGCATTGTTGAAGAGCCGCTGGGTCTCAAGTGTCGCGCCTTGACTAAAGAACAGACTCGCCACCACCACGGAGAGCAGCACCAACACTGTAGAAGAGAAGTAGTACATTAGTGTACGTTACGTTTTGAAGGAATGGAGCACAAACTGACCGTTTCCACCACAAGACCAGCATCATGCCGATAAACTGTGCCACGCAATGAGTAGAAAAGTCCGGCCTGGATGTACCCTTTATTTTAATAACAGCCATACCTGTAGTTCAGTGACCCACCAACATCAAGATTCTCATTTCTACGCTGAAATGCCAAAGTCGTAACATAGCACCAAGTCAATGCCTTACCTCGAGCCATTTCTGCCAAATCTCTGTGAGGAAACTTTGTCAGATCTTGCTGAAGTCTCAATGGCTTGGTCTCTCGCTGCGCTGGACCGATTTTATACGTGAGGCAAGCATGTTTAATGCATCAACATGAGAAACCTCACACCTTCCACAATAACATCCTGGCTGATTTCTATTAATTCCTGTTAATGAATAGTTATTCAACTGGTATAGGATGATACGCTTTCAGGTGTTTTTTTGTACGTGGCATTAGGAAACCAGAGTACAGAGGGGAAACCAAGCATGGGAGAACATGCAAACTCCACATGCACAGATCCAAAGGAGTGAATCAAACCCAGACCCTGAAGATGCAAGGCCAAAAGTGCTAACCACTACATGACTGTACTGCCCAAGACATTATTAGTGCCCAAGCACTATGACATCAGCACGACAACGACGACATGACTATGACCCCATCGTTATTGCTCTAATAATACTGTTTCAATAAGATAAGATCAAATATCCCTTTATTCATCCCACAGTGGAGAAATATAATGTTGTAACATTAACATCAACAGTGTGGAATATGGAGATTGGTTCACTGGGAGCAGCTCTGATTGTACAGTCTAATAGGGAGAAAAGACCTTTGATATCGCTCCTTCAGACACTTGTGGTGTAACAGTCTGTCGCTGAAGGAGCTGCTCAGAGATGTAACTGTTTCATACAGGGGGTGAAACTCATTCTCCAGCAATGATGAACTACCTTAGCTTAACTACCATTCTCCTGTCTCCCACCTCCTGCACAGTGTCCAGGGGAATCTCCAGAACTGCGCTGGCCTTCTTAATCAGTTTGTCCCGTCTCTTCCTGTCTGCAGTAGAGATGCTACTGCACCAACAGACCACTCCATAGAATATGGCTGACGCCATCACTGAATCAGAAAAAGGTCTTCAGTAGTGCTCCCTGAACTCCAAAAGACCTTAGTCTCCTCAACAGAAAGAGTCTGCTCTGTCCTTTTTTATAGATGGCATCTGTGTTGTCTGTCCAGTCCAGTTTGCTGTTTAGATGAACACCCAGGTATTTATACGAATCCACTCTCTCAATGTCCTTTCCCTGAATGTTCACTGGTGAGAAAGAAGCGTGTTTGTGCCTACGGAAGTCCACCACCAGTTCTTCTGTCTTCCCCGCATTTAGCTGAAGGCAGTTCCGTTGGCACCAGTCCACAAAGTTCAGAATCAGTCCTCTGTACTCCCTGTCATCATCCTCTGTGATCAGGCCGATGATGGCAGAGTCGTCAGAGAACTTCTGAAGGTGACAGGTTGCTGAGCTGAACAGGAAGTCTGTAGTGTAGAGTGTGAAGGAATGGAGCCAGTGTTGCAGACAATCATTTCAGATTCACAGTCATGAGTCTTCACATACTGTTGTTGGTTTGTGAAGTAATCCAGAATTCAGGAAGCCAGATGATGGTCCACTTCCATGTACTCCAGCTTATCCCTCAGAAGCGCAGATTGGATGGTGTTAAAAGCACTAGAGGAGTCAAACACCACGACTCTCACTGTGCTCCCAGCCTTTTCCAGGTATGAAAGAACTCTATTTAGGAGGAAGATGACAGCGTCTTCCACTCCATTGCCAGGCTGATAGGCAAACTGAAGTGGATCCATTGACGGGCTCACCAGAGGTTGGAGATGAGTAAGCACCAGCATCTCAAATGTGTTTATCAGGTGTGAGGTCGGTGCTATTGGTCTGTAGTCCCCAAAATCTTTTGGGTGCAACGTCTTTGGCACAGGCACCATGCAAGTTTTATTGCCACATGACTGAAGCAACCCCAGATCATAAACACGTCCTCACAAGGCTTGTACAGTTGGCCACTTTGCACAATTGCTTCATGTGCTTCCCTTCTCACCCTAATGCGACTCTGGGCTCATCAGAAAACGTGACCTTTTTCCATTTCTCCAAAGTCCAGTCTTTATGCGCCCTAGAAAACCGAAGCCTTCTTTTTCTGACTGGTCTCACTAATAAGTGATTTTCTTATGGACATGTAAGTTGAAGGTTCAGCAATACATCTCCAGGTTTTAATAATCCATTGGACAGTTCTTAACCCGGTTCCTCTGAAAGATGGATGAATGCAGCCAATGAAATGAATACCTTTTATCTTTCTGATGAAAACCTCTCCAGACTGCATTCAAACTCAGACTAATGCGACAACATTTAACGTGACAATGACGCCAAACCAAGAATAAAAAGTTACATTCTAGTCTCCAAAATGCTTTTCATCCAACTCTGTACAAGATTTTGTATGGCTCTTTACTCCCAGTGATGATTCTGCCGATCAGACATCCATTAAACCTGGCTTAGTGGAGTTATGACCTGTGGATTACTCCAGCTCCTTTAAAGTCACCTTTAGCTATTTCCACACTGAAGCTTGGTGTTGAGAGTTACTTTTGGCTTAACAAGAAGTGTACAGTATTTATATAGAAGACCACATGACACTTTGGTTACGCACAGATTCAAAACATTTTTAATACATAAACATTATTAATACCTATAGGAGTTAGTTGAGTAAAATATAAATATATAAGATGTAAAATTACAGGTAAAGCCAGTTTTGTCTTAGTTTTAAAACACTACAATATGTGGAAAGGTTTGAGGAAGAATACAGCATCCTGTAACAAATACATGTATGTAGGGTTTACAGCTCAAACATTGAATGCACTCTGTCACGTTGCTCGAAATGGTGTCGCTGAAAGGTTACCTTATGAATAGTAACGATGGCTCATCAGGACATACACTCACATACACACGCACAAGCTCATGGTGGAACAAGAAGGATTTCCTAATGAAGGTGTGATGACAGTTGCTGTGTAATATTCAGTATTGAGAGGCAGGAAAAAAGGCAGCATGACATTATGGCTTTAATCCTTCACAGGGGAAAAACAAAACCTGATCTGTTTGCCTGATTCAGTTACATTACACCGCGTGCGCTACTGAGTCACTTGCTTTGGATATGCGTTATACAACACTGATTCTGAGACAAGCTTGTTTTTCCAACGTACGTTGTGAATAAACCTGTTTTTAATAATAATAATAATAATAATAATAATAATAATAATAAGGCTCTGGATTATAAAACAATGGCAGGATTTAGAACACAGTGATTTACAGTATATAATAAAATCTCCTTGTGTGACAACTGCTTCACACTAAACTCATTCCGTTCATGCAACACTTAATAAATGAAGCATTATCAAAAGTTCAGTGAATCAATTGGTTGGATCGAGAATAGTTTTCAAGGGCTTAAAAATATATATAGTGACAGTAAGAGCGTTGCCACATGCACAATGTGATCAAACTCAGAGGACTGAGACTAAACAATGTGTGTCTACTCGTTAGTGAGACTCATGGGGAAAAAAAGTCTTGATTTGGCTAGTGATCATAAAGTTTGGACTTTAGAGCGATGGAAAAAGCTCATGTGATGTGATGAGTCCAGAATGATCCTATTCCAGAGTGATAGGCGTGTCAGGATAAGAATGGAAGATGCACCCATCATGCATAGTGTCCACTGTACAAGCCTCTGGAGACAGTGTTATGATCTGGGGTCGCTTCAGTCGCTCAGGTCGAGACTCAGCGACGTTATGTGGAGATAAAATGAAGTCAGCTGACGACCTGAATGTACTGGATCACCAGGTTATCTGTGGAGTCCTGTATTAACATTTTAAAAGTGTAGTTCTGGGAATTCAAGGAATCATTTCAAAGCATAATTTAATCATAATCAAAGCTAATGGTGGTGTGCTCCACTCTTGGGAATGCTTTCCATTAGATTTTGGAGCATGGCAATTGATGTTTATTCAGCTGCAAGAGCAATAGTTATCTCAGGCAATGATGCACGGATGTTGAGGAGGCTCCACTTCCGGTTCCTCTCAATGGTGTTCAGTGAGGATGATTTCACTCAGGGCTCTGTGTAAGAAACACTCGAGTTCTTCCAGTCCAACGTGCCATGTCTCAATGAAGGTAAATTGTGATGCAACAATTTAAAGCTTTAAAACTGCCTTTTAATCAGACGATTATTCAGACTTTGTCCAGCAGAGGGCATAACAGTACTGCACCGATGATGATGATGATGATGATGATGATGATGATGTATAGTTACAGAAATGTGTGAAAACCCAGTGACCAAACACATACAGAATACAGATATGTATATTAGCTTGGCTTGTCTCATTCAGTGTCTAAGTTCTTTATTCGTAGAGTCACATGATCTGGCTTTTACCCATAGCCTGACCTTATAATAATTATAATATTCTCGTTAATGTAATTTCCCATCTGTTTGGAAGCATTCTGTTGCATCTTGTTTACTGTGAGAGTACAGCCATGGCCAAAAGAAATTACATAAATATTAATGTTCACAAGGTCTGCTGCTTTTCAAAAAAGATCTTTTTGTCAGGTGTTTCTTTCACCGGTCATTTCATCAGTGTCAAAAGCTTTTATTGACATTTCCATTAAGTTTACGCAGAGAGTCAATATTTGCAGTGTTGATCCTTCTTTTTCAAGACCTTTACTATTAGCCCTGGCATGCTGTCAATCAACTTCGCAGCACATTCTTACATAATCAATGCCTGGAGTTTGTCAGAATTTTGGGGTTTTTGTTTCTCCATCTGCCTCATTTTGTCGAGTTTGTCCATCTCCCATTGAGAACTTAAGGTCTGGGGAGTTTCCTGGACATGAAGCCAACATTTTCATGTTTTGTCCCCTGAGCCACTTAGTTATCACTTCGCCTCATGGCGAGGAGCTCCATCATGCTGGACAAGGCATTGTTTACGACCAATCTGTTCTTGGGTGGTTGGGACAAGTTGTTCTCTGAGGACGTTTTTTTTTTTTTTAATCATTATTTATTCATGGCTGTGTTCTTAGACAAAATTGTGAGTTAGCTTCCTTTGGCTGAGACGCAACCCCACACATGAATGGTCTCAGGACGCTTTACTGTTGGCATGACATGACAGCTGTAATAATATTTGTGTAATTATTATCCACTTAGCACATTCATTTGATTAGAATTCAGTTCATATTTATTAATAACAAATGTGAAAGAAAATAGAATTGTAAATGTACATAACTGAGATAATCACTAATATGAAAAAGTGAGATTATTAGTAAGTGTTACTTTCCAGCTCTAATACTTTTGTATGTGTTTAATCATTGGGTTACAGACACTAGTTTTTATTGTCTTATTGTTTTGACTATTGACTGTGGTTAATTTGTTAGTAGCTGGTCATCATGGTCAGGATTCCCACAAGAATATTCAACTTCCTGCAAGAAAGAAAAACATACAGGGAGCATGTCAGTAACTTCACATGCTGTTTAATGAAAGTAAATTTTGTATTAAAGTGAAAGAAACATGTGAGGATTTATGATCTAACCGTTATGGTAGAAGGGTGCTCTGTAATCATTCTGTGTGTGTTATGTTTCTCTGTAGAAAAACACATGTACAGGTCAGAACAATGATGAGAACACTGATGAGCTGATGATGGCCAAATGACGAGTCACGTCAGAAAAAAATTAAAATCATTACTTTTTTAACAAAAAAAAAAAA
>QMIH01000120.1:828178-840644 GCA_003987875.1 Clarias batrachus
CCCGCCGCCGCTCCATCTCACCTATGTGGTTTGACTATGTGAGGACCGACGCGCGGAAAGATGGAAACCTAATCACAGCGCTGAAACTCATGGTGAATCATGAACCGTACTTACAGCCACCGCAGGAAACCACGTAGGTGAGATAGGGGTATTAGTAGTTAACAGATTATGGGCCAAACTTCACTAAGTGACGATGGTAGAATAATTATAAAGGTCTTGACTAAAACAACATGCATGAGGAAGCACAAAGGAGTTTTCATTTTCTGCAATGGAAAAGTACTCGAACTACTTTATCAGAAGTTAATGCTGTAATGTAACTGATTACTTTTTAAATAACACGTCAAAATCTTACTCTTAGTCTCCAAAGCATTTTTTGTACTTTTAAGTTTAGGTAGTCCAGGCACTTAAACTAAGGATTTCCTTTTCACTCTCTAATCAGCTTTATAATTAAAGACAATAAACTTTGCCTTACTGTGTCGTTGCAGAGTTTGGGACATGCTCATGTTCTCATACTGCACCACACACTCGATGGTGTGAGCCACTTCGCTCCATTCCTCCGCAGGAACGATGATTTGAGCTCGAGTGTATTCCGAGGCTGCATCGTCAGGTCGCGTCCAGGCTGATTCTGTCCATCCCGTGCGCTCTTCTCCATCAATCAACCACCAGACCTTGATCTGAGAGGGAACGGCGTCCATCACTGCACACTGCAGGAGGACAGAGGACGCGTCCATGTCCACTTCCAGTGGTGTGTACAGAACGATAGACGGCTGTAATGGACCCTTTTCTACAACACACACACATACATTGAATAAATATTCTTTTAAAAAATTGTTGTTTTCACTACTGTATATTATATTACACAAATAAAAAAAATATTATTTTTATTGTTACTATTATTATTATATTTACACCATGATATTGTTTAATACACTTTTTTCAATCAAATAGGTATTATATAATATTATAAAATTATATATATATATATATATATCTGAGACAAGTTTAGCGGCTAATAAACATTTTATTTAAGCTTAGGTTTAGGTTATTTTTAAATATATATCTGGGTAATGCTCTAGTGTTTCTCAAAGTGAATTGAACTCAAATTAAAAGACACCCACCTGTAATGACGACTCTGGTGCCTTTTCCAATAAAAACCATTTGATCATGTAAAACTATGCAGTAGTAAACGCCCGAGTCTTTAACTTCARCATTAAGGAATGTCTTGATACATGATTTTTTATCATCTGCTATTTCATCATTGATTTGTTTGATTTCAACCACTTTTCCGGTTCTTGGATTGACTTTGAACCAGGATACTGAGCTGTAACAGTAAGTAAACGGCAGGTCACTAGCACATTTTAATGTAAAAGATTCACCGACAGATGCACTGATGAACTCAGGAGACTGAAGCACCACGGACGAGAGAGAAGCTGCAAGACAACAAAAAAAGGAAAGAAAGTTTACAATAGCCTCATCATTTAATCAGCATTTTATTAAGACTTATTGTTCATGAAGTTACTTTTGCACAGACAACGTAACCTTCATAAATCATAACTTTTAAGCTATGATTTTTTTTCTATGATTTTTTATTTAAAGAAAATGTAATTTAGAGAATTTATGTAAGAGAACATGTCAAGTGTATGTATTTACAGTTCATTAAATTATTACATTTTTAATGCTAGCTCAACAAAATGTTCAGCTGTTTAAAACCCTGTGATGTCCTGATTATAGCTGGTAAACAATGTACATACTTCTCATTATTTATATACGTTTTAAATAGCAAGAATAGAAAAGATGCAACTTCTTACTTCTTGAAGTGCAAACAGCGCAGAGGAGCAGCAGTCGGGTTGCCATGCTGAAGTGTTCAGTCAGTCCCTTTTTGCTGTCTCTTATAGAAAAGTCATCCTGCCATCGACGGAGCAAAAGGAACAGTAGAAAAACACACTTTTGAGTAAGGTCATTTATATATATACATAACTTTCCTCAATCTATCTACGTCTTATCATACATAAAATTATATATAATTTTATGTATGATAAGACATACTGTAGATAGATTAAGGAAAGTTAAGTTCTTTGTTAGGATTGTCAACATGATTATATGCAAGTGAATTGTTTCTTCCAAGATGTTTTGTCTTCTCTATAATTTGGACACATTTTAATTAACAGGGATTATGATTATGCAACTTTGGAACTGTATAGGAATTATAGAAAGGCAACATGCAATAGTTTTTTTCTTGTTGTTGTTCTCATCCCACCATTATTACCAAAATACCAGCCTTTTTTGCTCTAAAGTTTATAAATACAAATGTAAACATACGACTTCAAAGTAAATCTAAAATTCTAACAAACTGCTATTCCTTGAAATAATAGCTTTGTGTTGTATATACCCATAAAAACTTGCATAGTGCACATTTAAAATTCAAAATACATTTTTTATGAAAGAAAAATATTCATTTAAATATGATAATTGAAAAAAAAAAATTAAATAGATTTTTCGTTTGTTTGTTTGTTTGTTTTAGACAAAAGGTGGTCAGAATGAAGAAAATTAATACCGGAGAACTTTTGCTATAAAAAGAAAACGACCTCTTGCAGAAAATGTTGCTAAATGTTCTAACTAGAACTCCTACATGAAATATAAAAAAATTCATGAAACTTTAAAGCTATGTTTAGAGAAAATGCAGACCAGCTTGCCAACATTTCAGTTAAATGTGTTGATATGTTCACTACAAAAAAATTATACATTTAAATCTTTTTAGACTTAAAGTTGAATTAATGAACTAAGAGACAGACAGTTCTCGGGTTTTAAATTGTGTCACATTTGTACATTTTTTTGTTAGTACATTGATTTTTAGAATAAATATTTAAAATCTTACAAGTTTAAGATCAGCAAATGTATAAAATGTTAAATTTAAAGTGTGTTCTATGAAAATAAAAAAATAAAATAAATAAGTAATATAATGTTAATAGATAATATGATAAACTTATAAAGAATAAGAACTTCTGAGGCAGGACATCAGTGCTGTGAGCTGAAAACATTAAATGCACACAGTTGTTTTAAGAATTCCTATTGTTACCGGACATTCAGCTTTAGTTCAGTGTTCTGCAGCCCACATCGCTCTAACCACATCCGGCTTTATAAACAACACCTCTCACTTCAGCTCGGGTTAAAGATGTAAAGTTTGTATTCTTTGTATTCATTTATAATTACATTTTATATTATTTGGTTAAAATGCTGACACTAGAAAGTCTTTCCATACTGAATAACCATCTTGTTTAAAAAAAAATGCATTACATTAACCAGGATTTGTTTTTGTTGTTAAAACATATGAAGATTATGTGCTATATAGGTTTGTGTGTCTCTGTGTTGTAAATACAGAAACAATAAAGTATTATTACTTTACACTATAATAATGAGTGCATTAATAAAAACCTGTGATTTGACTCAGAAAATTAAAGCATTAAAAGAACACATTCAGACCAAAAGCATGTGATATACAGTAGATGTTATTATAGCACTTAGTCGTAGTTCAGAAATCTGACTTCATGCTCTCAATAAATAACCGAGACACTGAGGACTTGCTAAACATAATCTGTAAATGAGAAGCGGTTGAGAGTGATAAACTGCAAATAATCTTTTTTTTTTTTTAGTAAATTTTGTTCTGATTATTAAACTTAAATGAAAGACAAACACAAGGTGTTCTACAGTGCTAGATTTATTTCTTTAATAATGCACTGTTTAGTTTTTCAGTTGTTTGTTGCTCAACAACTTTTTTGGAAAAAATAAATAAATCAGGGCATATGCTGTCCTTTATGTTGTTCACAGATGTACATTCTCACATTCTGCTTCATGGCTTTGTTTCGAAACTCGCCTTGTTTTAACCACACTCAGGTGAGCATAGCCGATATGCGCAGGGGCCCCATCACACATCGCCACTTTTATTCACTGGTGGCAAAAGTACACTTTTTTTTTACTGAAGTGGAAGACCTACATATGTGTGCTAAGATGTTTTAGTAATTTCGTATTTAAAGTACATTTTAAAGCACATACTTATTTCTTCCACTTGAGTGAAAAAAAAAATCAACAAGCTACTATTGTTAAATGAAAAATTTGTAGGCCTTACAAGTGATGCAATTTTTTAGGCCAGTTGATTAACATTTTTTGATTACAAAAAAAAGAAAGAAAGAAAAAAATCAGAGCTTGAGACATTCTCATGTTTCTTTCATTGTCTGAGTTTTTTTATTCACAGATTCACATGATCTAATTTTTTTCTATAGCCTGAAAAAAAATGTACACACACACACACACACACACACACACACACACACACACACACACACACACACACACACACACACACACACACACTACAGTATTCCTATCTGTTCGGCAGCATGCTGTTTCAGCTTGTTTATTGCGAGTGTAATTAGGGCCAGAGCACCAACCGGTGCGAAGCCCTATTGTATCTGAAGCAATTATTATTATTATTATTATTATTATTATTATTATTATTATTCTGTATTCTTTTCCCGCCGAAATATCTGCTAATTAGGGTGCCTGAACATGCTCGAAAACTCACCAAACTTTCCGGAAAATTCTCCTCCGGCAAAAATTCTCGTGTGAAACTGTCGGTGAGAGTAGGCGTGGCCAAATGGCTCAACAGCGCCCCCAAGAATGGGGTCCTTGTAAGACGTATGGACATGGAATTTGGTACACTTGTGTATCTTCTTGGCACGAGAAAAAAAGTCTACTGGAGGTCTCCTCTAAAGTGAACAGGATGTCGGCCATTTTGGAAAAACTGTGAGATGTTGCGTTTCGCACATGTCGTATTCTGATGAACTCCTCCTAGGGGAATTGCCCGATCGAGTTAAAAATTTCTCAACACACTCTTCAGCAATAAAGGACAAAAATTATCAAAAGCTTTCGTCTCGAATTTGACCTCGGATTTGACCCTCCCCCAACGCACAGGAAGTGGATGTTTTTTTGCCAATTTCTCCCACATACTTCTTCCATCGTGGATAAAACTTTACAGTCATGATGAGCGTTCGCATTGACATGCCAATATGACAACACAGTTATAACGCCACCTACTGGCAGTAGCTAATGTGTTTTGCCTGATTTTCCCCTTTCCACATGTCATATTTTAACAAACTCCTCCTAGGGGAAATAATGCAATAAGCATGAAATACCATATACTGAGGATATTTAATAAGTGTTTGACATCTTGCTTTATACTGGATATTGCAGCTTTGCTTCCATCCTGTACTGTTACACCTAAGACACGTGTTGGTAGTGTGAATGTTATTGTGGTTCCCTCAAAGGAACAAACTAAGAACTCTTTGCGATGCTGGTGTCACTTATTTACTTTGTTTCTTTTTAGTATTTCATCACTTGGTTTCGTTGTTGCACTATTTGTTACTCAACTTCCTTTTGATAACCCCAATCCCCTGCTCTCAGTTGTCTGTTAACTGCTTGTTCTCTCATAATCCTCTTTGATCTTGTGCTCTGCAGCTCATCTGGCTCTAACCGCGCGGCCTGACCGAGGGAGAGTAGCGGGAGTGCGCAGGGGCCGTCACACATCCGCGCCTTCACTCAGTGCGCTGTCGCTTTTTAGTTGACTTATTATAGTCAGCGCTTTTGTCTGTTTCCAGGTGCTCAGTACGAGTAAAGAAACATCCAACGGGTCAACACAAATCAGTTAGAATAAAATCTGTGCTGTACCCTGACCGGCATCCTTTTCTTGTCTGCTCACAAGCACGAAGGAATGACAGATGATGCATAGTGAAGTGATATTTTACTCTAAAATTAATGGAGTAAAAAGTAAAAAGTCCCCAAAATTTAAATAGTCCATTAAAAAAAAAGATATATATCTTCATTACGATCCGGCAATGATCATGCTAATATTTACTAGTATAACTAGTCTTGGATAAAAGGATGTCAGACAAGTGTCACTCCTCACAGGTTATTTAATTTGTACACGCAAGCATTACATCTGACATTCTACAAACAAATTCAATAAACAGGCAAAAGTTCAAGGCAGTGTGCTTCTGTATTCTCCAATGCGGATCAGGTTCATACTTGACCGTTACACTTTATAACTGGAGAACATATTAAATACTCTGCTGTCTGTGGTCTGTAATTGTCTCCTGAGAAAATAAACGCATCAGTTCTTTAACCTATGCAGTTACAATAGTGTGTTTATTTCACTTTTAACTGCAGGAGACTTCATTCACTACAGCACACAAAAAACTGTAATGGTGATGACAGTAATGAAGGTCAAACCCACACCGAAGAACAAGAACAGCAAACACTTCTGATTGGAACCTGTGCAGAGACATCATTTACATAACAAAAAATAAATAATCATAATCACACAGAAACAATCACATTTAAATACAGACTCGACTCCTCAATAGTTAATATTAGCAGCAATGAAGTAACTCAGCTAACATTTAAAACGTCGTTATTGTTACACGGCTGAGATTATTTATTGTCACCTGCTCTAACAGATTTAGAGAAGCGTCTGCCGTCCACCTCGACCACACACTCCGCGGCCCGAGCCTCCGTCCACTTCTCTGAGGGAACGCTGATGTGAGCACGTGTGTATTCTACAGCTAATGCGTTAGTGTGTGTCCAGCCCGACTCCGTCCACCCGGTCATCTCCGATTCACCTATAATCCAGGAGACGCTGACTTCGGACGGGACGACCCCCATCACCACACACTGCAGAGAGACCGAGGGTCCGGCACTCACATTCGGAACATAGACCGTTATGTTGGGACGAGAACTGCGCTCTGTACACAACATCATTAACTATAAGTGTGTTAAGCAGCACTAAATAATGTATTAATACACAACAAAATCACACGCATGAACTACACTGTATAATTGGTTATTGAATGTCTAAATTCAAATCATTTTATTTTACCTGCACACACACACACACACACACACACACACACACTACCTGTAATGATAACAGTGGATCCATTGCCCGTGTAAGCTATAAAACTGTGTTTAACCGAGCAGTAGTAAGTTCCTGAATCAGCCGCGCTCGTGTTATAGATGAATCCTCTACACGGTTTTGCTTGCTTGTCCGTGTGAACAGCTTTGCTCACGATCATCTCTCCCGTTCCCTGGTCCACTTTAAACCAGAACATCGTATCACATTTGTACAAAACTTCCAGTGTATCACACGTCAGTGAGACCGTTTCACCACGAAACACCTTCACTACTGCGGGATACTGAAAGATGTTCGAGCGAGAAACGCCTGAAAAACAACATACATGAAAAATTATATGCTAAAGTCTAAACATGTCAGTCAAATAAATAATAATTAAAATCATTAAAATAAATAATTATTCACATTACATTACAATTTATCGAACTTTTATCATTGATTTTTTTATGTTGTCATTGTGACTAATCAAACTAGATTTTTTTTTAAAAATCATGTAGTTATATATTCCACTTAAAAAAAAACCTCATGATTGATGATCATGTAAATCAATCGATATAAAAATCAACTACGAAGTAATTTATAAGTAGACCTTATTGACACTTTCAGGATCCTGGGAATTGCCAATAGTATTAAATTTTATTCATAAAAACTAAGTAAAAAATTAGATGTAATGATGACTGAGGCACACGTCTGAATAAATGTGAATGTTTAAAAAAAAAAGAAAAAAGAAATGATTAGTCATTAATAGCAAAATTAAAAATTAGTCAGACATTTTTCATTCTGCATAACTTTATACATATACCACATCGTTATTTTTTTTATTTCTTATTAAAATAATACATTAATGCAGCATTTTAATAGTAACTGTTCTCCACACAGGAAAAAGAACAAAGACTAACTTAAATAAACTTTATATTTTATAACATCATACAGTATGTATTTTATGATTTTATTTTGTTTGTATTTTTATTGCCATTTTTATAACAAAACTTAAGACACACTTATTTAGTTTCATAAAATTTTATTGTCATTTTTTAAACGCTGTGAAGGTCCTATATAAATAAATGTTGGTTTCTCAAATATCATACATTTCTAGTTCAATTCTATTTTATTAGCAACCTTGTACTAAATATTGTATTTTTTCAAGCTAAAGTTTTTCTATATTTATATAATTCTCTTATTTCAAATTTTATTTTTTTATTTGAACACTTTTATTTATTCATTCTTTTTTTTGTCTAGGTTGGTTATATAAGCATTTTATGGCGGTGAAGTGTCACAAATAAAATTTAAGTGACAATTTTATTTGTTTATTTTGTTTTCTTGTGTAGACAAGTACAGTATACTGTCGGTAAAACTGTACTTTGTGGAACAAAGATCTGACAAAAAAAAAAAAAAAAAACCTGGACTAGAACCAGACGACTGGACTTTTATCACTGCTCATCCGAGAGTCAGAATTGGACCAGAATTGAAACTGATTCTGAAATGATTGAACTCAGGAATCATCTCTACATGGAACATCATCAGATCTGATACATTAATACATGTGCACTGTTATTGTGTTAGGTCAGAGCCCATCAATTTTTGTCTTTTCTGTAATGTTTGCTGTACAATTTTAAAAACATTCGATAAATACCATATAAATGTCTTTGGCTACTTTGCGAACCTTTTGTGTTTAAGATAAACTATGTAATATTTTAGTCTACTTACTTTGAGCAGCAAATATGCAGAAGAGAAAGAGTCCCCATGCCATGTTGACATATGTGTTAAGGTCCACCCTCATTCTCTCCTTTATCTGTAGTGTGTGCGTGTGTGCAGACTCACACATCCGTCAGCATTCACATGTTTGTTATTGCACTGTTGTCTCGTCTTACCATTAGAGTTCGCTCTGTAGTGTTGTGTTCCTAATGTCCTGTCTGCATATTATACTTGTGAGGTTATAATCAGAGACATTAGAATACAATTTCCCTTTTTTTCTGATACTTATTCATTCAAAATGTTGAAATCAATCCTGAAATTCCATGTATTCGCTTGTAAAGCCCCTCAAATAAACTTTTTTTGCAAATCAAAATTCTGTTTTTTTTTTTTTTTTTTGGATTATTTGTTTACACCTCAGAGAAAAGTGAGGTCTAAAAGCCTACATACACTGCTGCGCCAAAACAAATACTCGTATTTTGATGGAACACTTTTTTTTTTTGCATTGATTAATACAAGCTTTCACCATCATTTTTGGCATCATTTTGATAAGCATTGAAATGGTCACGTTTATTTCTCTCCAAGATCTTGTACTGACACCAGTACTTAATGACTTCTCCAGCACATCTCAAAGATTTTCAATGGGGTTAGGGTCTGGACTCAGTGGTGGTCCATCCATGTGTGCAGATGAAGGCTTATACTCCCTGAACCATTCTTTTACAATTTGAACCTGATGAATCCTGGCATTGTCATGGAATATGGCCGTGCCATCAGGGAAGAAAATCTACTGATAAAAAAAAAAAACTGTTCATTTAGTATATTCATCAGGTTGTCAGCTGACTTCAATTTTTGGGGCACATAACCTGAACCTAGACCTGACCAACCCAAGCAACCCCAGATCATACAGTACCACTGTCTCCAGAGGCTTGTACAGTGAGCACTATGCATGATAAGTGCATTGCTCATCCCCCCCTCGCTTCTTGCCCTGATGCACCCATAATTCTATAACAGGTTAAATCTGGACTCCACATGACCTTTTCCTAATGCTTTACAGTCTGTTCTTTATGCTGCCTGGCAAACTGAAGACCTACTGTAGGGTGATGGTTTAACTCAAATATAAAAAAAAAACAGATAGGTCTCCAGACATTGTTTAAAGATAAATCCCAGTGAATCAGCTGTGTGGACATCTCAAGGAATTTCATTCATGCTTAATACAGCTTTGCCATGATAACAGAAGTCTTCTGACATGGTGGTTTGAGACACGAGAAGTTACTGACTGCATCATTTAGGGTTAAATAACATGTTGCCAGCTGAACTGTATTAATCACTGCAGTAATTATCCAATGGAAGACTCTTAAATATTGTCTTAGTTAAATCCAGGTGGTGAATTTTATTGACTTATTGGCCAGGCAGAGTAGAACATCTATTTATATAAATAATAAAAAAGGATTTTTCTTTACATGGGTCAGAACTTGCTCTTTCAAATATATCTTTATGATTTGTCAACTGGAGGTCCTGAATCCAGTCTCAGAGAAATTCCTGTTTGTATATCTGTATGTCTGTCCAGTCAGATTGTGTCAAAGCATCACGCGAAACTGACTACTCAGAATTTAACAGAACTTTACCAGTCCTGCTGTATTTGTCTGAAGTTGAACCTGCACCATAAATGAAATCAAATGTTATGTTGCCAGATTACATCATAGCATCTAGTGGTTTTTCTCCTCATTCATGGATTTCATATAGTATACACATACTGTATATAAAGACTTGCAGATTCTTATTATAGCAGAAGACTAAATCATAAAAAAGTAACCATTATGTAAAAAAAAAAAAAAACATAACCATTATATATTCACATATTTAACATTCATGGAAGTTCTCCTTGCTCATATCCTTGCTTTATTACTGTATTTTGACTCTAATCTCAGTTGTAGTGCTCTTTAGTAATACTGGTGTGCCCTTTGACAGAGATATGTATGCATTTGCAGATTTAGGAGGAGTCTGTGCTTATTCTTTCCCTTGAAAGAAATAAGGGGAAATGTCTGAAATGTAATAATAGTAAAGGGAAAGAAGCTCACTGGAATAGAAGTAAAATGATGTCTCAGTGATCAAGAATGACTAACGTCTGCACACTGGATCAGAAAAGCTCTCCTTAAATACACTCAGCCACAGGTGGACCCCATCGCCACTGATTAGGTATCGTTCAACTTTTGTCTAACTCCCTCTAGTGGTACAGGCTGGTCTAACAGAATATTAATCAAATCTAATAGAATACTGTGCTGATATACTACAGTAAATTTAAGAGGAATAAAATTCTATTTCATTTCAATTCAATTGAAATTTGAAATGTGAAAAATGTTTATGACTCAAAGATTAGTCAGGCCCTGATGAGCAAGCCGAGAGGGTGAGGTGGCAAGAAAAACTCTCTGAGATGGCAATAAGAAGAAACTTTGAGATGATTAACAGTTCGGCTTTACTGTGATACCAGCAACTTTATTTAGGCTTTGCGTCAAGCTGAATCACACCACCCACTTACTGATTATTTCCCTTTGAAAGAACGACCCCCTTTTTTTTACTCACTCACCCACTCATCATCTATACCACTTTATCCTGTATACAAGGTTACGGGGGGCCTGGAGCCTATCCCAGGAGACCTAAGGCACGAGGCGGGGTACATCCTGGACACATACCCACACTCACACACATTCACGTACTATGGGGCAATTTGGGAACAACAATTTGCAAGTCAAAGTCAACTGGCAGAGCAATTGTACCCAGGCACAATATAAAGCGATTTTGCTTAGTGTGAATACACACTCATTCTACCCCAACCTGCCATCAGGACGATGCCTGAGCATGAGAGCGACATATTTCCATTACCACTGTTTACTCACTCATTCATTCTTTATCCCACTGTACAAACTCATAGAGACTCACTGGACGAGAAAGGGTACACCCTGGACAGGGGACACATGTAGACACATGTTGAATGTAGACAAGCATTAATAGTATTTTATTTAACTTTTATTTATAAACAAACTTGTTAATTTCAATTGAAGAAACCCATGACATCAGAGTATCACCCACACACACACACACACACACACATTGAGGAGTAGGTTGACTTAGCACCATTATAGTACACAAACACTATAGTGTAAATTTCTGTTATAAGTTCACCTGTGAGACAGCTCTACAGTTTGTTATACCCGACCGGTATACACATTTCAAATTTCAAATTCAATTGTAAAAAAAAATATATAAAAAATTATTTCATTACTTCAGGAAATGTACAGTAATAATCAGGGAAACTTATTTAAGTGAGATGACTGGTCAGCTTCAGATGATGTGCCACTTCCTATCTTCTCAATCAAATTTTAAAATGCAAATCCTGCTATTTTATTGGTTTAGCAGAAAAAGAGGGCGGGGCCTGTAGGGCCTTCCAATACAATATAATCACGATAACCGGGACATGATTTGATTTGTATTACGGTCCCGAAAATATTATGATTTTATGTTTAAAAAAATAAACAATTTGATATTTAACTTTTTTTTTTTAGATTTTCTAATTCTAAACAAACTTAGCAAATAATTTGCTCTTGTTTCTCCTGTTATCTAACAGAAATGTTAACAGTGTTGCTCAGTGTATTTATCAAGATGTGTGAATGTATTTCTAAAAGTTTTCACCTTATAACATGAATTATATCATCAACACGCTAACTGTCCTCAGTGTGAGCCTCTCTGGACTAAATACTGGCGTTGGTACAAACAGGTAGGTAGCAGACAACCATGGCTTATAAAAAAAAAAAAAAA
>QMIH01000120.1:840698-854581 GCA_003987875.1 Clarias batrachus
CACACACACACACACACACACACACACACACACACTGTAGACTGTAGTCCCGTCAGGTTGCATGATGCAGAGATTAAAGACGCGACCCCTCGTCTACGCTTCCGCCCTGAGGTTCATCTGTTTGTGGTGGAGGTAAAAATCATCTGGGATTGTATCTGGAGAGAGAACACACACGCACACACATTCAAAAATCAAAAGATTACAGTATCAGAAATATCAACAATTATGATAAAAGACACAGAACAAACTGGTGTATTTTTTTGTTTCTACTTTTCATTAGTAGTTCCAGCTTGCACTAAGCCACTGTAATTATGTAAAAATATTTATATACAATAGGTTAGACTTATACAGTGTACAGTGTGAAGGTTCAGTATGAGTTACTGACCATTACAGCGATACCCCAGATTAGACCAGATAATGTTCTCCTGTGAGAAGCAGAAAACACCCAGACGTCCTCCCTTCATCGAGGTGTCGATCACCACGCCGGAGTCTGCGACCAGAGCAGTGCCTTCATACAGACGAATTCTGAAAACACACACACACACACACATCACAAAAAGAATAGGAAAGGTACAGTAATTTACATTACAAAGACATGTTGCAGTAACTGTGTCTGGATCATACTCTTACAGTCTATTATTAAAAAAAAAAAACACTCCCAAGTGCATGAATGAGTCTGTTGAAACTGAACATACGGATGTTTAAACATGTTTACACTGAACATACAGATTTAAAAAAGACCTCTTGACAAATTTTTTAAGCATTCAGTCTTTATCAGAGTATTCACTTTCTACTACAGTTTTTTTTTTTTTTTTTTTTGGTAAAATTATTAATGCGATTTGTCTGTTTGAATTACTTGTATAATTATTTTATTGCCATTGCTGCCTTGAGTTAATTAATTTGATTTCTTTGCTAGAATTATTTATTTTATTTGTTTGTTGGAATTGTAAAATAACATGATTTTTTTTACTTATTTACTTGCTTTGCTTATTTAACATTCATCATATACTTGCTTATTAAATTTGGTTGTTCAAACTATTTATCTAATTTATTTTTCAACTAATTGAACTTCTATTTGATTTCTTTTTTTGTTTTGTTCGTTGAGCTAATTTATTTAATTTGTTAGGTGAATTTGGTTGTTTGGTTTGTTTGCTGAACTTCTTTACACAATTTGTTTGTTTAACTTGTTTATTTGGTTAGTTTATTTAATTTTTTGGACTTGTTCATGAGATTTGTTTGTTGAACTTGTTTATTGAACTTGTTTATTTATCTGATTATTTGATTTGTGATTGTTTGTTGGCTTAGTTTATTCATTTATTTATTTATTTATTTATTTGGAACTGTTTATTTGATTTATTAGATGGATTGTTTATTTGGAGTTGTTTATGATTTGTTTGTTGATCCTTATTGATTTGTTTGTTTTGTTTGGTTATAGTATTCGTATTTTAGTTAAACTTTGATTTGTTGGTCGGACAAACTTATTGAACTTGCTTATTTTATCTGCTAATTTAATTTGCATGTAGAACTTGTTTTTCAGACTAGTTTACGTTATGTATTTTGTAGTTGAATGTACAGTGGAACCTTGGTTTGCGTGTAACACGGTTTACGAGTGTTCCACAAGACGAGCAAAGATTTTTTATAAAATTTTACTTGAAAAACAAGCAAGTCTTGGATTACGAGTACAGAGTATCATGCATCACGCATGCGCTTCTTGTTTTGATGCATTACGTGATCACAACTGAGCCAATGGTTTTATGTGTGTGCGCACGTGTAATTTGACACCGTGCCCCACACACACCAACACACACATACACACTCTCCCGCCTTTACACCCCACCACCGTCAGCTTTACACACTAGAGACACAAACTCTCTGCTCTACACAGAAACTCTGCTCGGTCATAATTTTTTTCAAAGGTAAAGTGCAGGTTCATTAGGTTTTTTTTTTTTTTTTACTTTACAGCAGTGATTCCGTTAGTATGCGCTCACATGAACGTCATTAGCAGTGTTCCTTGGTAATTATTCCGATAAAACAGTCTTTCCATTGATGTGCGTGTGTGTGCACGCACATTACACACATACACATATACACAAAGGAATAAAAGGAAACACTTAACTGCCAGGATTTATTTAAACTTTTTTTAAAGGTAAAGTGCAGGTTAATTTGTTTTATTTTTACTTCATATATTGTACTAATTATTTTTATGAACACAATTTTTTAGGCTGTGGAATGAATAATTTAAGTTTTCATTATTTCTTATGCGAAATTCCGATTTGGTTTACAAGTGTTTTGGAATACGAGCCTGCTTCCGGAACAAATTATGCTCGTAATCCAACTGTATTTATTATATTTTTTAGTTGGACTTTTTTTATTCCTTATAATTATAATTTTTAATTCCTACCTGATGTAGCCAACCTGTGGTCGATGGCTGAGGCTCCAGCGATAAGACGTTTTATCTCTCCATCCCACATCCCTCGGATCCTTCCAGAGCAGCGTTACCTCTCCCTCTGTGGTTCCAGTGTGCCACAGAGCGTTACGCAGATACTCACCCGCACCTGTGCGAGACTTCACTGCCTGATTGACAGATGCAGGTAGCGATATTAAAAACATGTGCTTCACATTTCACATTATCTTTTGAAAGTTTTGAAACACAATTTCAGTCCTAATCTTTTTGTCATGAAGGAAGTACTTACAGTATTATCATCCGTAGTCAGTTACAGCTCAGACAATTTTAGATCTGTTACCCTTTGCTGTATTGTATTGCACCATGTTTTTTTGGTCACGCTCAGTTATGCTGTTTAAATGCTCACCTTCAGCTGCAGACCAGGTTCAGCCAGTGCAGTGAAGGGCTGGTTTTGCCAGTACAGCTGTATTGTCTGCTTCCACATCACCACATAGAAGCTGGACGAGTCCTGGTAGGCGAAGATGAATCCCACATAATCATCATCGGTCATCGTGTTCACGTGGAACGTGCCCTCAAAATCAACGCCGTTGAATGCCGTGTAGCCTGGAGGAAACCAACACGTCAACAGGACACCACATATACTGTAACTCAGCAAACAGAGCATCAAGGAAAATGTGTAAAGGTATATAAAATAAAGAATAGACAGGAGTCTTACCCACAGCCAGACCAGGGTCACTGTTCATGGTCTGTATGATCTCCATCCCCTACAGATACATAAACATGAACACGACCATGCAGGTAAAGAGACTAATGCTAGATCAATCTATAAAGCACAAGTCTTTCTACAGGAACTGTGATGTAGCCGAGAGTTCACCCGATTCAGCACCACCCAGTTGGGGTCGATCTGGGAATCTCCATGAGGGTCCAGGATGATCGTCTGGAAGGCGCGGAAGTCCGTCATGGTGATGTCACCGTTTTCGGGACAGGCGTCCATCGCGTCGCTCACTTTGTCATTATCAAAGTCGTTCTCGCACACATCACCCACTCCATCAGCTAAGGAGAAGAAGGAAAGAGGGAAAGAAATGCAGGAATATTTACTGAGCACAATTTACTGACAGAATTATCACAACACCATTGGCAATGTTATTTCTTTTTTTCTTTTTTCTTAATTTTCCTATTTCCTAACTAAACCTATTTATTATAGCCCTTTTTTGTTATGAGATGTGTGTAAGTGTGTGTGTGGTGTGAGATGAGTGCATGTGTGTACATTTGTGTGTGAGATGTGTGTGTGCATTTGTTTAAAAAGTGTGTGTACCGTTCGAGTCTTTCTGGTTAGGGTTTGGTACGAGTCTGCAGTTATCAGGCCCGGTGTCTGGAACGCCATCGTTGTCATCGTCGTCATCGCACTCGTCTCCAATCCCGTCGTTGTCCGAGTCCACCTGGTTGCTGTTGGGGATGTCAGGACAGTTGTCCCTCGTATCCTGGAGACCGTCACCATCCCTACACATTAGAGCACGGCACAGAACATCACAAAACTCATCAAGCAGTTACACACTTTACACTTTAAGCGCTGGAGCAAACTAGTGCATGTGCCCTAGTGCTTTCAGTAATGGACTATTTTGAAATAAATATGCCTGGCTTTAAAGTGGTAATAGCAGGAAACTCACATGTCCTGGTTGGTGTCACAGACGTCTCCCACCAAGTCGTTATCAATATCTGACTACAAACAGAGAAAGTGTTTATTTCTTCTCCAGAACTCCATGTACTAGTGAAGACACAGTTACACAATATGTATGTTTTATTGGCATCCTGGTGACGTATTGATCATCACTGCTGCCTCACACCTCCAGGATGAGGTGGGGGGGGGGGTCAAATCTCTCCTCCACTCTGTCTGTGTGTGTGTGTTTTAAAATTAACAAGTTCTCCCTGTTCATGGCTGGGTTCCTCCAGGTACTCTGATTTCCTTCCACAGACCACAAGCATGTCATTTAGGCTTTTTGTGGTGTTTTTTCATTTCCCATACCGTGTGACTAGGTGAGTAAGTGTGGATGTGTGTAAGCTTGTGCCCTGCAATGAGTTGGCACCCCATCCAGGGTACCCCCTGCCTTGTGTCCTGAGGTCCCTGGGCCTTTGTGAACTAGCACATTGATAGAAACCTGAGATTTACAACAGAGCTGCTGTTACAGGAAATGACACCTTCTGACCATCCGAACCCAGAATTCACTCACTTACTTATACTCTATACCACCTTATACAGGGTCACAGAGGGCACAATCCAATCCATCGCAGGAAACGGGATTCACAGTGAAACGCCTTCACAAACTACGGGCAAATTAGGAATGCCAAATAATCTAATCTGCATGTCTTTGGACTGTGGGAGGAAACCAGAGTACCCGGAGAAAACCCACCAAGCACAGGGAGAACATACATGAACACAGACCAGACGCGGGAATCAAACCCAGACCCTGGAGGTGTGAGACGACAGCGCTAACCACTTTGCCACCGAGCCACCAATCAAGAATTCAACAAAGCCAAAACAGTGTTTATGAGAATATGAGTAGGCACAAACCTGAGTCGGGTCGTTGACCTCAGGGCAGCTGTCACATGCGTCTCCGACTCCATCGTCATCCCTGTCCATCTGCATGGCGTTGGGGATTTTTGGGCAGTTATCCAGCATGTTAGGAATTCCTGTAGGAAAATTACAAAGACGATTATATAGCATTTTAAAGACAAGTCATACTGTTCCAACAATTATCATTTGCTCTCCATATAAAGGGTATTAATTAAAGAAAATTAAATGTCTTTGGGCAGGTTTTACACCAGAACCCCCTTCCTGATGCAACCCTTCCATTTTATCCAGGCTTGGTTATGGCACTAAATCCAGGAGCTGGAAATCAAACCCTGGATTTCCACATGGTAGATGAGAAACTTATCACTGAGCCACCAATGGCCAAATTAAGAAAATAAAAAAAAGGTATGTAGATACTATATATAAAAAATATTCAATTATTTGTCACATGCACCTTACAGCACAATGAAATTATTTTTTCACATATCCCAGTTAGGAAGTTGGGATCAGAGCGCATGGTCAGCCAGGTTACTCCGCCCCTGGAGCAGATAGGGTTAAGGGCCTTGCTCAAGGGCTCAACAGTGGCAAGTTGCCGGTCTTAGGGCTCGAACCCCCGACCTTCTACACAGTAACCCAGTAATCCACAACCTAATCACTGCCCTATTCCAAGAAATGGATTGTGATACATACCGTCCCCATCAATGTCGTTATCACAGCTATCTCCCACACCGTTACCATCCGTGTCCAGCTGATCCCCATTAGAGACGTTTGGACAGTTATCACACGCATCACCGTATGAGTCTGAGTCGGAGTTTTGCTGGTCTTTATTGGGCACCAGGCGACAATTATCCTGCAATAATACAAAAGTGTCTTTCTCAGCGCTTAATTCTCCATTATCTCATTAACATTGAACATTTTCAATGTTTCAACAACCTCCATGTTCTTTATTCCATCTTCGTCTGCGTCTTCATCACACTGATCTCCGACACCATCACCATCCGTGTCCTCCTGCCCCGAGTTTGGTGTGGAGCCACAGTTATCCTGTAAGAGTGCATCCATAAACCAGAACAACAAAGGTTTTCATAACAAAATGAAAAATGAACACAAGAGAGAATCATGAGGGAAAAACAAAACCAAACAAAACAAAGAAACAGACCGCTCTGCAGTGTTTATCGTTATCAATGCAGGGAAGTGCTTCATCTGGATAGCCATCGAGGTCAGAGTCAACACCACAGATGTTCCCGTTGCCTGCAAATCCCACGTTACACTGACGGAGACAGAAAGTATTTCTGCATCAAATGAAGTCAACAGAAATAGTGAACTTTAAAAACAAACTGTAAACCTGAGCAGGAAAATAATTTTACACAAATTGAAAAGTTTAATAAAAGTGACAAATGTACAACTGAATTAAAAGCCAGCAGTATTTGGGTAGCACGTGGCGTATTGGTTAGCACAGTTGACTTGCGCCTCCAGGTTCTGGGTTTATGTCTCAATCTTATTCTTATTCTTATTTCATAGTATTAGACCTGGTCTATACAATGAAGCATGCTGGTGGGAGCATCATGTGGTGAGATATGTTGTCTCTTGGTTATTTCTACAGTATGACTAATGCCCTCTTTACCCAGTTAGTGCTTTTTGGTGAACAGAACTCTCTAATGAGAGTTGTGGTTGTGTAATATTCTTCCTGTTTCTTATCAAAAGTGTTTTTTTATTCATAACCAAACCCTGATAAATATATATTTCCAGAACTATGTCTCAGACATGTTTTCAGAAACAAGTGTATTAATATGTTATTGTATTGATTCGATCTACAGTGCTAAAGTGATTTTATAAATCTCCTTTAGTTGTCTCTTTAGCCTGATGAAGGCCCTTATGAAAATTTTTCCTCTTCAGCTGTGTTCAGGTTCTCGGTGTCCGAAATGCGGTGTGAGTTCTCACCACACAGGAGATATCACTGCTGCGCTCCATCACACAGTGCGCATTGACGTCGCAGGGATCATAGCCGAGTAGAGCGCATCCTCTCCTGAGGAAACAACCTGATGTCTGATTGCCCACGAAACCTGCTTTACACTGACCACACTTAAATGAACCCTGTGACAGACACAAACATGAGTCTATCATCATCACCATCAGCATCATCTTCATCATCATCATCAACACCTCACATCTCAGACTTATCCAGTGGCTCAGTGCCTTGACATGCCGTTATACTGAAAGTGAGGTCACAACACTAAGCATTAACTCACGGCTGTGTTGATGCAGACGGAGTTGGGGACGCAGGCGGCAGTTTGAGCCTCACACTCGTCTATGTCCACACATTCCTGTAACACATATGCAAGCATGATCAGGGCATCGGGTCAATCAACTAGAATTGTAATAAGAGAAGACAAAAAGACAAATAGAGAGACTCATGATGATGGATGGCAACTGCTCGCCTCTAATCCCAGCTTTATCCCTCACTTAAACATCACTTTGTCACCCAACATGCCCCTGATGCAGATGACCTCAATCCTCTCCTCTCACAATGAAAGAGATCAGACCTGTCTGTGGTTCTGAGCGAACTCCATGCCGACTCCGCTCAGCTCGGGACCGGAGAACCCCTGGGGACACGGCTCACAGCGGAAACCCTTCACACTGTTCACGCACATGTGAGGAGAAAAGCACGGCTGTGCTGCACACTGAGGAAGACAGACAGAGAGAGAGTGAGAGCAAGAGAGAGAGATGAATAGTAAGAATGTTCTAAAAGATAAAGATTTCTAATTGTGTGTCTTAGAGGAACCTCGTCAATGTCCTGGCAGTGTGTGCCGTTGCCTGTGGTGCCTGAAGGACACGAGCCGCATCGAAACCCCGGAAACTCAGACACATCCACACACGCAACACCGTCATAGCACGGCTTCGATTGACAGCGAGACGGTGGATCATGGAAACCTGAGAGAGAAAGGAGAGAGAAAGTGAGAGAGTTGCTCCAATGTGAGTCATAAAGCTCGGTTCCAGCTGCTCTCCATCACTCACCACACACTTGGCACTCCAGGATGGTGTTCCTGATTAAAGACATCTCCCTGGTCTGGAGTGAAAAGGCAACAAACACACCACTGTTACACGATCATTACCAGTCAATAACATTCCACTGAAATATTGAGAAAAGAAAGACAGTGCTGTTTTTAAGACATTTCTAATATTTGGTTTTAATTATTATTAATCTCGCTACCTCTCCCCTCTGTGTATGTGTAAGTTTACCATCTCCCTGATGTCCTCTCTCAGATTCCCCATAATCTGATTAAAGATGACCATCTGACCAATCAGAGCTTTAGTTTGATCACCTGGAGAGACGACAGAAAACAGAAGACAAGAAGAAAGAAGAAAATGAGAAGGGAAGGGAAGAAAATAGGTACATTAGGTACTGTAATTACAGGTGTAATAGAGGTGTAATTACAGGTGTAATAGAGGTGTAATTACAGGTGTAATATCAGGTGTAATTACAGGTGTAATTACAGGTGTAATTACAGGTGTAATAAAGGTGTAATGACACCTGTAATTACAGGTGTAATAGAGATGTAATGACACTTGTAATTACACGTGTAATAGAGGTGTAATTACAGGTGTAATAGAGGTATAGAGGTAATAATAGAGGTGTAATAGAGGTGTAATTACAGGTGTAATGACAGGTGTAATAGAGGTGTAATTACAGGTGTAATAAAGGTGTAATGACACCTGTAATTACAGGTGTAATAGAGGTATAATTACAGGTGTAATAAAGGTGTAATTACAGGTGTAATAGAGGTATAATTACAGGTGTAATGACAGGTGTAATATTGACAGATGTATTAGAGATGTAATAAGAGGTGTAATGACAGGTGTAATACCAGGCGTAATAAGAGGTGTAATCAGTGCAATAAGAGGCGTAATGACAGGTGTAATGAAGGGTGTAATAAGAGGTGTAATAAGAGGTGTAAAATCACATATCAGAAATATCAGTAATAAAGGTGTATAATCAGAGGCGTAATGTCAGGTGTATTTTCAGATGTACTTTCAGGTGTAATAACAGCCAGTTTTTACACTCACCCAGTATGGTGTTAACATCACTGCCCACTGAAACACACAACATAACTACATAAGACATTTTACTGCATTTCAGCATTATTAAACAACACACACTGATGACAAAACTAACCTGAAGTTCGTCAGACAATCAGTACAATGCTGTGATTTTAGGAAACAGCTCCCCAGGGATTAAAAGGTGACCAGCTGCTTTATCTGATTTAATTCCAGAGCTAATCATGTGTGTGATAAAAACAGTTTGGGTCCACATAAATACGCCATGTTTCACTCATGATGTTTAATTCAGGAGAAATGGAGACAGAGCTCTAGCTCTGACGTCTGTGGATCAGATCTGTGAAAATCATCAGAACTAAGCAGGGAGGGAGTAGTGGACCAGCAGCCACGGCGATTAGGAGCAAGGGTCTCTCATACAGAATAGAATGGAGAAAAGAATATGCTAAAAGATTAAATAAACACAAAACAAGCTTTTTAGTGTGAAAGTAAATGTGCCTGTAAATCCATGGCTGCATTACTGGGGATGACCAGAAGATGGCAGCACATGAACAAATCAGAACAGCATATTGTGTAAAAACTCATGGGAATGGGAAACAGTCCAACACAAGACACTAACCAAGCGAACCCATACTCACGGTGTGTTATGTGGTCTTGTGTGTGTGTGTGTGTGTGTGTGTGTGTGTGTGTGTGTGTGTGTGTGTGTGTGTGTACCTGTGTTGTGTAGTGTTGAGTCTCCCTGCAGTGAGCAGTCAGTGAGGAGTCCAGCTTCAGGGAGAGAACCACCGAGAGCCAGCTTTAGAGATTCCAATGAACCCTATACACACACACACACACACACACACACACACACACACACACACACACACACACACACCAAAAACATCCATTCATAGCAGTGAGGGTTTTTTTTTTTATTACATAAATGCTGAATCATGAATCAATGGTATGATCTATATACTATGAATATAATCTGGATATCTAAAACTAGGAATCATAACTGAACAATCGACAGCTGTTGAACTCAGTAGGCACTTGTAGGACGGGTTCTCCACACAATCGAAGGCTAATAATAAACTGATTTATTCTCTCCTGTTATTTAACAAATGAGACCAGTTCCATAAAAAAGACATTTATAAAGAGTCTCTAGTGTCACTGCGTTGTACTCGGCAGAGATAACCAGAGGTGGGACGTAACGGAGTACATTTACTTTGTTGAAGACACGCATAAAAAAAAATAGGTGTTGGAATCAGAAGCTCAATGTGGACACTGGCAGAATGCCATGGTTACAGTAAAGAAGCAGTGAGAGAAAGAGAGAAGTACTTCTGTACTTTTACTTGACCACACATGTAAATGGAGGAGGTACTTTTACTTAAGTAATATTTGCTCTGAGGAATGTCTACTTTTACTTAATTACAGGAAGCATGTACTGTACTGTACTCTGCCCACCTCTGCTGCTCAGGTACAGGGACTTAAAATCTTGCCAAAGACTTGCCAGGAATCCTGGAGAGCTATTCCTCAAGACTACATTAAAATACAAGAAAGTCCGGCTCTTTGGAAGCAAAACATGAAGAAATGGACAAAAGTACTTTTCCACAACCAGTTGTAATATTTATCCATGCTTACAATGTCTGATGTCCGACACGCCGTCGACAGTCAGGATCAAACCCAAAAGGTAACAACCTAGCGCCTTCACCACAGCAGTTATCTGAACAAGTTGATGAGGGCTTTGATCATGTTTTCTATTTGATCTGATTTGAATATAAACTAGAGCGGTAGGAAACTGAGATTTATTATCTCAGTCCACTCTGTCCTCAGTCACATCCGAGTGGGACAACATTTCCCCTGTCTTTTAAGGTGGAAAGTAAAAAAATAGAATGAAACTCTGAATCTTTTAATTAAAACAGAATGGAGTATCCTAAATCACAATCCAGTTGATAGTTTCAATGTCACTGTCTTATCGCTCAGATAATGTCCCATGATCAAAATGCTGTCCAATGAGAACAGATTCGGCTAAAGAGAATTTATTGGTTTCAGATTCACACCTGCATTCTGGCGAAGTTCCTTTCTCCGCTCCGGACCTCCACTGACTCCACCTTCGATGGCAGCGTGGCTAACGAGGGCAGCCCGTGGGCGGAGTCAATCAGACGGCAGTTAACATACAGCTCAAAGCTGATGTGGCTCTGTCGGAGTCCGGCCACTCTGAGGATGAGGGACTGGCTCCGTCCATCAGAGAGGACAGGGTTGTGCAGATTCACTGAATGGAGCTTCCCATTGGAGCGCAAATATCTTATTAACACTAGAGGGGGCGGAAGACACACAGATGAACAGAGAGAGACAGATTGACAGACACAGGGACACAGAGAGACAGGCAGGGGGAGATGTTGACAAGAACAGAGACAATCCATGACAGACAAACAGAGGTGGACACACATAAAAAAAAAAACAGAAAGAGGACAAACATAGGCAGACAAACATAGGCAGAAAGACCATAAGATACAGAGGAACCAAAATGTATAACAGGACACAGAAAGAGAGAAAAACAGACACAATGAGAAACAGAGAAAGACAAACAGGTAAAGGGAGACAAAGAGAGATAAAGCAAGATAGACATAAACAAAGAGAGATGGATGCAAAAAGAGACAAAGAGAGAGAGGAAAACACACAGACAGGCAGAGACAGACAGACAGACAGACAGACAGACAAAAGGACAGGGAGAGACAGACAGAAGGAGATTTGAAAGGAACAGAGACAAACAAAGACAGACCAACAGAGGGGGACACAAAAAGAGGAACAGAAAGACAGTATGAGACAAAGAGACAGAGGAAACAAAACAGATAACAGGACACAAAAAGAAAGAAAAAAAAACACAACGAGAGACAGACAAAGGAACAGAGAAAGACAAACAGGTAAAAGGAGACAAGCAGAGATAAAGCAAGAGAGACATAAACAATGAGAGATAGAGAAAAGAGACAAAAAGAGAGAGACACACAGACAGGCAGAGGGAGACAGAGAGACAGAGTGTGGCAGAGAGAGACAGAGAGATATTGATTTAGGTGTATACATATGTACTGTAATATAAACATGAGCAGCATTATCTCAGCATGTGTGTGAGAGACTTTCACTGAGACTCTCTGTACCTTTAGTGATCTTGCCGATGACGGTGATCTCCAGGTATTTTTTGCCGTCGTCTCTGCCGTAGATTCCGAACAGAACGCCGCCCAGTTTAGAAGGGAGACGGAATGTGGAGGTCACGTAGACTTCCTTCATTTTCTCCAAACCTCCCATCAAATCCTCCACCGCCGCCGCCATCCGAGCTCCACCACTCAGAGCCAACGCATCGATCACTGCAGCCAAGGGGTGGAGAGAAACCACTTCACTAATGCTTCCAAGTGTGCTATGATTCTGTAAATACACTCTCCATCCACTAAAATTTGTGACAGCTGCAAAGTTAAAAACATCATACAGATCCAAGAGCTACTCAAGAGCTTCAGTTATCATGTTTACATGATTGGGCACAGACTCATCCAAAACTGGACTGCTGAAGACCGGAGAATGCCCAAACTGTCACGTTTTGAGTCTGTGCCCATTAGGGAAGGGAATCACCAGGGACCTCCCAATACATTATAATCATGATACCTCCCTTTAGGATTCTAGAGGAACTGCAACGTTTTACAATTTCAAATGTAAACATTTCTACATTCCTCCATCTCTAGTGCACATGATAGACCCAGATATCTGTTCTTGGCTAACAAAAACAAAACTCAATGTTATCTACTGCTCATGTACCTGATCCACCTCAATGTTTACACCTGTGACCAATTGGTTATGACCAATTATTGGCTCAGTGATTCCACTCGCATATTAAGTAGTACAGGTTTGTACCAACTCATACCAAGTCTTATGGCTGTTGCTGATTTCCTGTAACTGATCTTCGCTCTGGTTCTCCTGACACTGGTCCTGTTTAATGACCCGACCTGTCCCCATGTTTATGAGCCTGCTTCATCTGTTAGATTTCTTTCGATACGACCAATAAAGATCTGTTGACCATGCTCTTTCTTTCTTACTATACATTGATCATATCACCAATGTATATCATAAATAAAAAAGTGCTCAGCCTACAGTGCCTACGTAGGTCTATAGGTAGAAGAGAAAGTGTTAACTGGAAGAAAACTAACCCGCAATAAGCAGTGCATTCATATGACATGCTGCAGGGAAGTACTTATTACTTCACGCAGTATAATATACAGTAGTGGACAAAAAGTGATTTGACATCAGACATCATGGCTTTGTAATGTGCCCGAGTACAATTGCTCGCCCTTACCTCTTCCGTCTCCCCTGCTGGCAGATTTCACTGTTCTATACCCAAGTACACATCCGCATCTACACACTCCAGTACAGTAGGTAGCAGTACACACCTAGTTGGTTTGTAAGCCATCAATAAGTACAAGGAGAAAAAGCCTGATTCACACAGTCTCCTCTTAACAGTTGTTCTAGAGATGTGTCTGCTGCTAGAACTCTGTGTGGCATTGACCTGCTCTCTGATCTGAGCTGCTGTTAACCGCCGATTTCTGAGGCTGGTGACTCGGATGAACTTCTCCTCCGCAGCAGAGGTGACTCTTGGTCTTCCTTTCCTGGGGCGGTCCGCATGTCAGCCAGTTTCTTTGTAGCGCTTGATGGTTTTTGTGACTGCACTTGGGGACACTTTCAAAGTTTTCCCAATTTTTCAGACTGACTGACCTTCATTTCTTAAAGTAATGACGCCCGCTCGTTTTTCTTTACTCAGCTGCTTTTTTCTTGCCATAATACAAATTCAAACTCTTTGAATGAGAAGGTGTGTCCAAACATTTGGTCTGTACT
>QMIH01000120.1:855675-917977 GCA_003987875.1 Clarias batrachus
TATATATATATATATATAGGTAATGCACAATAAAGTCCTTAAATAAATTTTTACAACAGGATTTATGCATAGATAGGGGAAAAAAAAGAAAATTAAAGGAAAAATATATAACTATACTATACATTATACACAAAGTAAAAGTTCACCAGAAACCAGAATTATTTCTACACTACAAATTATTAATTGATCATGAGGTAATTAGGTCTTCTACATTATTTAATGTAATGAACTTATCTAGAACATCTAAATTATATAAATGAACTTCTATAATGGTATAAGTGAAATGAGTGCCACAAAACTGTTAATCTAATATCCCATGCCTATGATGATGCAGATGTAAGTAACTTTACAGATCTGATGTAAATCTGTATATAAAGCTGGAGTTTGAGGAATAGAAATAATCTTACCTTTCATTTCAGATGAGTGTGTGTAAGGAACACACAGCACCACGAGCAGAAAAAGCAGCACTTTCGACGGAGAACTCTCTCCCTCCATCCTGCTGAGGAACAGAAGTCTGTAACAGATGAAGATGAGTTTTAATCCTCGGTTATCCCGGGCGTCTGTAACCCTGAGCAGCGCAGATCAGCCTGCAGTCAGGAGTGCAGGGGCAGTGTGGAACGCCATAGGGGACAAACACCAGGCACATTCATCCACCGAAGGCTTTCCGCTTGTTCCTGGTCATTCTCATGGAAATTAGGAGTGAGTAGTGATGTTAAGGGCTGGGTGATGTGTTAGATGTGTTTTAGACCTAACAGTCTCACACAAGGAAGGAGGAGTAGAAGGAGAAGTGGGACAGAGTTTCAAGAGTGTTTCAGACGTTGGAAGCGGGGGTGCGGCAGCCCAGATCAGCTTTCATTTCCTGCATAAAACTTTTCTTTTTTCTTTTTTTTCCATAAGCAATTTAAGCTTATATTTACCTGAATTTCGTAAAAAATATATATGAGGCAAGTCATTTTTCATATAAATATAGGCCTATAAATAATACAGTCGTGGCCAAAAGTTTTGGGAATTACATAAATATTGGAAATTGGAAAAGTTGCTGCTTAAGTTTTTATAATAGCAATTTGTATATACTCCAGAATGTTATGAAGAGTGATCAGATGAATTGCATACTCCTTCTTGGCCATGAAAATGAACTTAATCCCGAAAAAAAAAAAACTTTCCACTGCATTTCATTGCTGTCATTAAAGGAGCTGCTGAGATCATTTCAGTAATCGTCTTGTTAACTCAGGTGAGAATGTTGAGGAGCACAAGGCTGGAGATCATTATGTCAGGCTGATTGGGTTAGAATGGCAGACTTGACATGTTAAAAGGAGGGTGATGCTTGAAATCATTGTTCTTTCATTGTTAACCATGGTGACCTGCAAAGAAACGCGTGCAGCCATCATTGCGTTGCATAAAAATGTCTTCACAGGCAAGGATATTGTGGCTACTAAGATTGCACCTAAATCAGCAATTTATAGGATCATCAAGAGCTTCAAGGAAAGAGGTTCAATTCTTGTTAAGAAGGTCCAAGAAAGTCCAGCAAGCGCCAGGATCGTCTCCTAAAGAGGATTCAGCTGCGGGATCGGAGTGCTACCAGTGCAGAGCTGCTCAGGAATGGCAGCAGGCAGGTGTGATCGCATCAAGACAGTGAGGCCAAGACTTTTGGAAGATGGCCTGGTGTCAAGAAGGGCAGCAAAGAATTCACTTCTCTCCAAAAAAAAAAAACATCAGGGACACATTGATCTTCTGCAAACAGTATGGCGAATGGACTGCTGAGGACTGGGGCAAAGTCATATTCTTGGATGAAGCCTCTTTCCGATTGTTTGGGGCATCTGGAAAAAGGCTTGTCTGGAGAAGAAAAGGTGAGCGCTACCATCAGTCCTGTGTCATGCCAACAGTAAAGCATCCTGAGACCATTCATGTGTGGGGTTGCTTCTCATCCTCATCCTATTGTGCAGCATCCACAGGCATCACTTCTAACTTTAACAGTAGTTTTCTTTTTTTTTTTTTACCATCCAGATTTTCCATCTGTTTCCATTTTTCTTGCACCTAAACAGCTTACAGGATGCTTTTATTTGGTTCCCATAATTTTGCATAACTTAAGTTATGTTGCATGGAAATTCTGTTGCGCGCTGCATACAAATGGCACACTGATACTGGAGGCTCATTATGAGTCCAGGTGGAAGCTGTTACTATAGAAACAATATTGCATTCAAATGAGCTCGTTAACATAAACATGTTATTTGCAGCAGCGCTACCATCAGACCAGCTGTTATAGAGAATTAATTATCACTCTCTGACTAATCAGAACCTAGAATTTAACATCACTTAAAATATATACACCAACTACCATGTGGCTAAAAACAATGGTATAAATATAATAATCCGCAAGATGTGGAAAATTATTGAATATAACAGTGCAGAATTGCTATATTTAACACTTTATCTCAAATGTATCTCTAAATATCTGCCTCATGTGAAAACCTCCTGAATATACCACAGCAGATATGCTGTACGAGTGCAGTGTTTTGTTGTTCAGGGTTTAAATCATCACCACTTTCCTCCTTTTAATGAGAAACAGAAGCTGAGCCCAAGGCGATGTTTAATGGCATCCAGACAGCGAGACGACAAGTGCTGTCAATCAAAGTCTATAAGCTGTGAACATGAGCTTTACTCTTAAGGGTGCCAGTAAATATGTTCAAACATTTAAATTATAGTAGTTCTGAGAATTTAAAGCTTTTTTTTTTCATGAATTGGGTAAAAGTAAATGAATAAATAAATCATGTAATATTTATGCATTTACAGTATTTATTTATTTCCTTACACTATTGTACTATTACATGTACTGTCTAATACGATATTCAAAACTGGCATATACATGCTATAAAATATATTTATATGAAAAATAAAACTTAATTACATAATGGTTTAAATTACATTAGACATTAAATGTAATGATACAATAGTATTAATATAAATATAAATAATTGAATTAATATAATAAAGACATTTATTTATGTACTTATTTATAGTATTGTATTATTACATGCAATGTCTAATGCAATGTTATTATTTTACAGTTCATCCACATGTTATAAAATATGTTTGTACAGCAAATATAAAAACATGTAATAAAAAAAAAGTTTCATTTGGAAAAATGTAAATGTGCTGGTTAAACACTTCTATAACACTAAAAGAATGTTTGCTTAGTTGCTGACATTTATGCCTTCACATTTTATTTATTTATTTATTTATTTATTTATTTATTCATGCTATTGTAGCTGTTGATCATTTTTCTGTTTATAACAGCAGTTCCAGCTGTGTGGGAGCCCTCTGGCTTATATTTAATTGAATGATCAGAGTTTCTATTTGCATCCTGGTGAAAACAGCCACACAGCAGCTATCTGCTATTTACACCCACTCCATTTCCCCCCAGAGAAATAAAAATAAAATGGATTCGGGTTAGTAGATATTCTGGGTGGTTTTTGTGACATACATATATACAGATGCTTTAGTAATAGGCTGAAATATTTAGAGGATAGATGAATGGAGTATTTCCTTCACCCAATCAAAATGTGTTTACCATTAAAATAGGATGCAAATAGGGTTAGGGTGTGATCATCTAACATCTGGGTGTAAATAGCATGGTTACGAATAGCCATATGGGCTAATCCACTCCAGGTGCAAATGACACTGTTGCCTACGGACACCTGGGTGCAAATAGCATTTGTCTTATATTATTGCTCTCATTCTAATGCAATATTGGTTGTATAGTAAATCATTCACAAGGACGTGCGCTTTCTGAGAATAAGATGCTGAACATTTTATGGAAGGAGTCTCCCGTGTCAGTGTTGTCAGGGGTAAAACTGTTACTTTAAGTTCTACAACAAAGATGGGGAAGTTTGTTCTTTGCAGTTTCTTTGTGAAGAAAAGCTGTTTTTTTTTATTATTAATTTCAAGAGAAAAAAAAAAGAAATAAAAAAATGTGTTTGTTGTAGTACAGAAGGCAAATTCCTTAGAAATAAAAGCTTATTTCTTATATCACAAATATACATATATGACAAATATGATCATTAATGTTTTCATAATGGATTATTAACTGGGTAATTATCAGACTGGTCCATAAATCATAGCTGTGACATGATAGAATTTAAGATAATTTGTTTATTCATTCATTCGTTCATTTATTTAACTAATGAACTTATTTATGTATTAATTTAGGTGCGGGGGTTGTTTTGTGATTCTCATTAGTGATTTTAATCAACAGTTGTAACTCTTACTAGCTAATACAACTAGCTAAAAGTTAATAAAATATGTTCAAAAATGTTGGTACAACAAAAAAAATTAATTATCTAAATAATTTAAACCAGGTTTTTTTTTAAAAACGCACACGCACATATGCACACCTCATGTGGCATAAAAAGTTTTAGAAAATTAATGTAAAAATTTGAAAAATTGTTGAAAGGGGCAATAACTTATTATTAAGATTCATTTATAAGAAATTATTATGATTTTTATTACTAAGAATAATAATACTAAGTTTTTCTGAAGCCTTTTATATTATAAACAATCACAAATTATTAATAAATTTTTATTTTTATTTTATTTATATTTTATCTATGTTAAGCTGTTTTCTGTTGTGCATACTGTATATTTAAACACGTTTTAGACGTTTTATATTTTAATGTCTTTTTGAAGCCAGACACGTTCATCACATGACAAATTCCTTTCTTTCACTGCTCAGAGGATGTTGTACAACAGTAAGTCATGCAAACTAATCCACAGCAGCAGCTAATAGAGATATCCAACAGAGTGTGTGAGATATTCATGATTCTTCAGTGAGCAGTTTATCCTTTGTCAAGTGGATATGGAGTTTATTCCAGGAAAGCTGGACATGGGATGCGAACACACCCTGGATGAGACACCAGACCAGTGCAGTGCACCACATGCACACTTTCACACCTTCCACATACCAGCATGATTTTGGACCAGTGGGTGGTACACGCTCCTCACAGACAATAACACGAGCTCAGGATCAAACCAGCAACCCTGGAGCTGTGAGGCGGCAACACGACCCACTGTGCGTGTGTATGTGTGTGTGCGTGTGTGTGATATGAACCTGTAAATCGCATACTCCCCGGGAGTGTCTAGACCAGATGGAATGATAATTGGTCTTCATACTGAAGATACAGATGAGGAAGTCCTTCAGGCTGTCTGACCTACATGAGTCAAAGTGTGTACTTTTCTTTGTTCACGTCTTACACCATTCATCTTACTTATCTCTCACTTATTTGACAATTTGTTTAACAGTATTAATGATCCACTTAGATGAAAAAACATAAGCCTGTGTGTTTGTGTTTCTTGGGTCAGAGAATCTGTCAGCGAGCTTCTATACAAGTCTATTGATCCTTTTCACGACAATCACAGTAAACATGCAGAAACCTGAGGAGTCGCTTAACTTTCTTTACTTCCTTAGTAAAATGAGAAGTAACATTCTTGTCTTTAAAAGAGAGAAAAACAAGCGTCCGGTAAAGAAACGATCTGTTTATAGTTACAACAATAGTAAATGGTGAGAGAAACTTGCTTCATGGATATTCTATAACATTTAGTGTGTTTAAATGCTAAAATACAGTAGGAATCATTAGCAACCAACTGACGATTAATGCTTTTAATGATTTTAATGCTGTGAAGCACTTTGGTTCAACTTAGGTTGCTGTAAAGTGCTATATGAATGTCGATTGATTGATTGATTGATTGATTGATTGATTGATTGATTGATTGATTGATTGAAATGATCGTGGACAAGGATCCCAATTCAGGAAAACAAAATTGGCCTTGTTCTCTCTGCATTCCCATCCCCCCCCTTGTCAATCTTAGCAATCTGTGGATTCATGAATGCAGAAGATGTTGGATAGCAAAGTGTGTTATGTAGCACTGTGACAAACCTAAAGCATCAGTTTGGAAAGATATGGTGGTGGTAGTTGGTAGCATGTCAACCCATCATGGATTATTTCCCTCTAACTGTACACCTGGTTGTGAATAATTATTTATCTCATTGATTGAACATGAGGCATGTCCAGGGTCTGGATTTGATTCCCACCTTGGGGTCTACGTATGTGGAGTTAGCATGTTCTCCCCGTGCTTGGTGGGTTTCCTCCGGGTCCTCCGGTTTTCCTCCAACAGTCCAAAGACATGCAGGTTAGGCTAATTGGCATGCCCAAATTGATTGTAGTGTATGGTGAGCTCCAGGCGCTCCCTGTGACCCTGTATACAGGATAAAGCGGTATAGATGGTGTGTCATCATCAATGGTTTTATATCATGACCACTGAAAACATATGGGACTGGAAAAATATCAAAGCGCTAATTTATAATATCACTGTAGTCATAATTGGACTAAAAGATCTGTGTAGTCTTCTAGAAACTTCTGTTTAGATCATGGTTTTCCGATGAGTTCATATGCTTTGTTAGGCATTACAGCATGGTGACATGTTTAGTCTGTACATCACATAGCAGCGTTTCTATCTATTTACCACCTGTTAACCACCTGGAACGAGTGGGAAGGATCGGAGAATGAACTCTATTGTACTTTAAGAACGAACGTTTACTTTGTTAGGATTGAATAAATATTTATATTAATTGCATGTTGTATTAAATGATAGTATGCTACACTTTTATAGCACTCAGAAGGAAATCTGTTGATGAATTGTTAATGTTAACAGCTGAGACTTCTCATTCACACGAACTGAATTTGTTTAACAACTCGAAGTATGTGGTTGAGAAATTAGCAGGCATTATCTAATAAAAAGGTTTTTAATTAAACTTCATTGATAAACCTAATATTGTGTTAAAAAAACTGATATTCATGTTAATATTCAAGTTTATGACACCATACAGTATGTTGCTTTTAGCTAATGCTAAACCCGCTATTGTTAGCATATGTTTTATTTTAAATGGCAATAAAAACAAGCAAACTATTTTTATTTTTATAAAGCTTCTACAGTTTATATACAAAATCTATATCTTTAACATGGAAAGGCTGCTGCTCAAGCGCATACATTTGTGAAAACACTCCTGAGAGACAGTTGGGAAATATGGATGCTGTGAACTAGCCAGAATTTAGCTATCAAATGCTAATGTAAGGAAGAAATGACGGTGGAAATGTGATCTGTTATGTAATATTTTTTCAGATGCATAGGTACATTATTAAGAAATGGCTCCAGGACACAAAATATAGCAAGTAGCTACATATGCATGTATTTGCATGCAGCATCAACCTCAAACAGAATTTCAATCGTAATGAAGATGAAATGCAGGTGGTACTGAGGTAGTGAGGAGGTGAAAATAATAAATGACCCAGAAGTGAATTTTTAGGCAAAATTTTATGCGGAATGTTGGAATAATATCAAAAAAATATTTCACATTCTTCGTGTTGTAAACGACTTTTGAATTTGGCTTTGAACAACATATCTTTCCCCACTACTTCATACTTGATGTTTGTCATTTCTATCCTTATATTATTCGGCACTGTTCTTGATTCCCACCCCACAGGCCCTGTGACCCTGAATACAGGATAAAGCGGTATAGACAATGAGTGAGTGTGAGTGAGTATGTACTGTACGGGGAAAATCTTTAAAAATTTTACCCACACTTTAGTTTAAAAAGAGGTTTCAGGATTGTACACATACCTATACGATGAGCGTAGTTCATCAGCTAACAGCTGTGTTCACCAAGAATAAGTCTTTATCATCCTTACTTGGGCTAAATATTTATCCAGCAGCTCTGTCAGGCCTGTCTGTAATCAGCAGATGTATCATGACAAGATTATGAGTTTTGGAACTTCTGAATATGGAGCATTGTCTCACAGTCCAGCTCGGGAGCTTTTCACTGTGTTTGGAGGCGAGTGATGTAATGTGTAATGCAACCATGGGAACGTTCTACGGTTAAGCATAAATTTGATAGAAGAGAAAAGAAAATGTTCTCTGGAAAGTTTTTTCAAACATACCTATCTCTCGGACGGAATGGCCTGTGTTTTAAACAACATGGCAAATCAAACTGGCCCTGTATCAAGACAATGTTTAACAGACTCTCGTGTATTTCCCGATGACATGTTTACTTGGTTGAATCCCCAGTGCTTCTTAAACGCTGCTTCATTTCTTTGTTGGATTGTAGCTGAAGTCAAAGTGCTTAAATAAGGGTTACATTCCAGATCAAATGAACAGTGACTGTAGCTGCATGATGTCCCCAGAAGGTATCATGAGCTGATGTATGATTTTGATACTACAGACTTGTGATTATATAAGGATTTACCAGTGGTAGTCACTTTCTTCACTTTACTTATAATTAACACCTACAAACATTCAAACTTTCTGATTCGGAACTGTGTGGGCTTGTCAGCAGACTTTACTCAGCAATGTAAGAAACTTGTAAAGTGCTGGAATGCTGGGCGATGAAAGCATGGTGTTCCTACAGTGTTTCTTGAATTACTTTTTTTTTCTGTACAGTTTTTGAGCCACACTGTTCTTACAGAAGATTGTAATAAAATCATGGACGGTTGCAGTTTGCATTACTCCACTTATATTTCCTCTCAGGGTTCCTCAACCCTGGTCCTGGAGAACCCTATGCATGCTTTTTTTTTTAGTCTTTTCCATGCTCTATTATATCCACTTCAATTGAAAAAAAAAAGACTGTTAATTAGTGTAGTAGTTAAATCAGGTGTGCTGGGAGCTGAGAACATACAAAGCATGCATGGCATTAAATTTATATCGAAACCAAAACTGGTACATTATAAATATACTGTTGTAATGAATATAACTTAAATAGTATAACTGAATACATTTTATTTGATTAATTTAAAAGACGGATGCGGTTATTCACCCTATACAATATGAATACTTTGTTGATTAAAGTCAGGTCCATAAAATTTCGGAACAAATGTAAGTTTATTATAATTTTTTTCATGTTGAGAGTTTAAGTGAACAGGTACCAAATGCTAGTGTAACACTCAGAAGCTCCTCTAGGCCTTTGATCTGCTTGATTAGCCCTGGATTAACAAGGAAACAAGTCGCATCTGACCATGCGACTATAGAGAAGCCTAGACAACCATTCGTCCCAGTATTTATGAACCACCAAAAATGAGAAAGTGTGTATGAAAATGGCTCTAGTTCATTCATTCATCTTCTATATGGCTTCTTCTGCAGCCTATTTCAGGAGGCATGGGGTATTAGGACAATTAGTCTAAACTTTGTACTGTAGGAGGAAACCAGAGTAACCCTTCTGCACAGGCAGAACATGCGAACTCCATGCACACAGACCCATGGCGAGATTGGAGCCCTCAACCCTGGAGGTGTGAGGCCGTAGTGCTAATCATTACGCTACCGTGCCGCCTGGCTGTAATTCCTGAATGGTTAATGTTACACATTTGTCAAACCGCTTGAATTAAAACTAAACGTCTTGAATTCTCTTACATCTTGAGTGTTTAATTTCAAATTTAATGTACTGGAGTACACGCCAACAAAACTTGCTGTGCATATTGGCATAACATGTTCGACAATTGCCAAAACTTATGGACCCCACTGTAGATTATTTAGAGAAATACTGCATTGGTAACAAGAAATGGAATGTTCTAGTGAACCACAATGACTTTTGGGTCATTTTGATTTGCTTTTGAAGTGACGAACCATTCTGCGATTTTACTAAACATTGCAGTTTTATAACATGTCCAGATTTTACCTTACAAACATGAAAATCTATCGGAAATCTTGATTTGTATGTTAAGATTTATCTTAAAATGTCTCAATTACAACATTTAAATCCAGCTTGCCTACCTCTTCACACTCCTCCATGTACATCTTAATCACATTGCTCATACTGATTTCATTCCAATCACATTTTTGCCCACACTCGGATGTAAATGGTCCGAGACTGACGGAGCTGTTTCGGTGATTAGAGTAAAAAAAGCAGCTGATTTAAGTAGATGATTCATTTTGATTGGCACTTTGGTGGCATTGGCGTCACCTGAACCAAATCCTTTACTAAAGCTGTAGAAAACAGAAGAAGTGGATTAGGAAAATGAATTGACCAGTTTAAAGCCAGCACATACTGGGCAAAGGTGTTCTGTCGGATTTTAAAGTGTTATCTTCATAACTAGCTGGTTATCAGGACTAGATATTATGCTAGTGAGCTAGTTCATACTGTAGGTAGTGAGAAATTCATTCAATAATTAGAAAAATGTAGACACAACTACGATGTGGTTCACTGCTAATGCTAAATCAGCTCTAAACAGTCAAGTGTTCTCTAACTTACATTAACATTTAATCAGAACGTTTTTGAATGTTGTAAATCAGCTTTAATGAGTCCTGAAAATATATGAGAACCGATATTTTCTCCAAAACAAGAGGCATTTGCAATTTAATAATCAGAAATAACGCTCTCAGGTTACTTCTACACAATCCTGTACTGTATATATTAACGCTTATAGCTTTTAATCACTCAAAAAGATGTATAATTAGCGTTACAAAATAAAAATAATAAAAAACAAATGCCAGCATGAGCACCAGAATGCAGCTTGTTTAACAACCAAGCTCATAAATACTTTAATAGCGGAGTTCAGGGATTTATAATCGACAGTTTGTTTTGTTTGTTTTTTTTAATTAAGATTTGTTTTGGTGTCACTCCTCTCCTTCTTCATCCTCGTCTTCGTTGTCACGGTGAGGCTCCTCGAGCTGCGACCGTGAGCTCTGGATGGTGACGATGCCGCTGAGGATGGCGTAACCCAACATGGCCGCCGCGGCGAACAGCACGGACAGTATCTGGTTACGCCGTAGGTGCGGCTCGTTATCGAAGTCGCCGCCGTCGGAGTGAACGGCAGATTTCCTGCTTGGAGCTTCTGGATTGGGGGGAAAAAAAGGACAAATTGGATACATTTTATGACAATAATATATGCATAACATTAACATTTTTTGTATATATTTTTATCTTCTACCTTAAGAGATCATAAGTCTTGTAATAAGTAAAGAACATGCTGCGCGTGGAGCACTTAGAGGAAATGAATCAGTGCCAGTCTGGAGAGGCGGAGCTACTGTTACAGTGTTACAGCATGCCTGGAAGTGCTTTATTCTTCTATATACTAAAGTCTATTTATGACTATACCAAGTCATGTTTTCTATCAATTTATTGTTACATTTAAATATTTAAAATGACAATAACAATTATTAAATAATGAAATATATTATTAAATATTAACTATTTTCTGCATCATAAATATGCTATTAGTCTATACTTATGCTAAGCTCCACTATAGCCGTCATTCCCTAACCAGCCAAGAAAATATTACCATAACAACTATTAGACATGTAGTGCCATCTGATCAAGTCTTAATTTACTTAATTTAAGTCTTAGTTTAATAATTTGCTACTACTGAAACAAAAACACATTACAATATGTTATGCTAAAGTCAAACTGGGACCTGTGATGAAATTCCGTATTGTACATTTGTACATACAATCATTCATCAACACCACTACAGGAATTCAGCTGGGAGTTCTCGCCACATCCCCCGTACAGTCCTGACCTCGCTTCAAGCCATTTCCACATGTTGTGGGTCATTAAAGGAGTTCCTGGTAGGCCAGGGTTTCAGTGGAGAAGCAGTGGCAAGTCCGTAAAAGTCTCGTAAAATATGCTCACTAATATCAACCTGTGATTTGGTTTGCAAGCAGAACGACCTAAAATGATCTGACCATTTTAGAAAACTCATCAACACCTTCTGACCAAGTGTAAATAATACGTAAACACAAACCCCGGCTGTCTGAGGGAAAATACAGCATCAGGATGTTGGTGCAGAACTGCTGCAGGTTCTCTAATGAGTTCAGGTGCTGCTGCAGTTTTGCGGTTGGGAGTTTTATCTTCAGCAGCGGCGCGAGGTGACCAAACACGTACGCGTCCAGTGAGGAGGGGCTGCGGGGACGGACAACACACTCGTCACACACACGCACACAAACAAAGCAGATCAATTACACACATACACAGACACACGTTAAAGAACTCACGAGTCTCCGAAGAAGAACTTGTGTGAGCCGAGTCTCTGTGAGAGGAGAGTCATGCACTCCAGCGCATCCTGGTAAAGCTGAGGATGGAGAGGAAAGAAAATCAATTAAAACCTTGGGTTCGAGAGCGGTTTTCTAAATTATACCTCATTTCGCTTTTAAAGCCTTTTCTACATTTAATATAAAGTTTTGTATTAAAATAACTTGTAAAATCTTTTATTTTGCAGTTTAAAAAAATATATACTTTTTTCATTTTAAAGGTGACTTGTGCATTTGAGTGTAATTGTTTCTTTCTATTTTATTAAATACATTTACATTAAATAATTCTTAATTGATGCTTATTTATTATAAGAAGTTGCAAAATGGTTAAACGGTGTATATTAGAATATTAGCGATTGAAAAATAAATAGTTATCAGTTCAGTTTTCAATTTTGAAAGTGTTTAATTTATGTTAGTTTTTCTTTTAATTTTAGACTGGAACATTTTTTGTAAAAAATCTTACATAAGTGACATATAGCACATGCTCTATTAATAATGTAATATTTAATTATTAACATTTACATTTATTTTTACGGCATTTGGCAGACGCCCTTATCCAGGGATTATCCAGGGATTAGTTTGCTTCAATTGTTTATTTCATTATACTTCTGAGTAGTTGAGGCCCTTGAGCAAGGGCCCTGCTCAAGGGCCCAGCAGTGGCAACTTGGTGGTCATTGGGTTTGAACTTGGAACCTTCCGAACCGTAGTCCAATGCTTTAACCACTGAGCTACTCCTGATCCTGGGGGCACAAACTTTTGCACCAATACTTATACATCCATAACTTGAATGCATTAACTTGTTTTCTCTATATAGTACATATTTTATAGTTTGTACATTAGAGACCCGCCTACTTTCACACAAGGTCATTGACACGTCAGTAAATCGAACAAATAACAGACCTTTCCTGCAACACTTTAACAAAAACATGCAAAAAATGTCGCATTTCCCTGCCAAACTAAACCGATCTGTTAGCACGCATAATGTAGAGTTAGACCAGCCCAGATCTCCTCTCATCTTCATCCTGTTCTTCCTCCTGTCACCTCTTTCTCCAGCTGCTCCTCGGGCTCCAGGATGGCGTCTCCCCTGATCAGCCTCAGCCTCTCGATCTGCCTCGAGTGCATGCGGTTGGGAAGCAGGAAGTTCAGGGGGAATGGGGTGTGTTCGGCGTACCAGCGCCGCGTCACCTCCACGTAGTTTTTGGCATCGACCCACTGTGTGTAAATCTGAGAGAGCGAGAGAGAAAGAGAGAGAGTAAGGCTCTGCTCTAGAGAAAAGAGATGAACTCTGACCAATACTCTACTGTGCAAGTGAAGTGTTACAGTAGTAATAATCTCTCGGTGCTCACCAGAGCAGGCAGCAGCTTCTCCTCCAGTAACGAGATGAAAGCGAGCGTGTCCGCGCCTTCTTTAGCCGAAAGATCGTAATCGGCGTTATATTTCTGTGACAAGACACAAATCAACGGTATCGATCTCACATAGCGCACGCAAGCGCACACACACCGCTTTTCAAGAAAAACCCAAACTAGCTTCCTGATAGATCTGCTGATACATTGGACAATTTAAAGCACCAATATCTCTAAAATGACGACATTCTTCTCAGCCCATGATGTAATGCATTACGTACATCATTACTGACGGTTTGTGAGACTTTAAAGGATATTCGAGTTCAACCTGAATAATCCACCATGACCTTGCTGTCCACCTGTCCTGTGTGTGTGTGTGTGTGTGTGTGTGTGTTGTTTTACAGCGCTGTTAAACCATTCACAGAGACAGGGTCAGGGATCAGTAACAGGTCACTCACCTGCTTCCTGAGCTGGATGATGATTTTACTCGGCTGTGAAAAACTGCCTTCTTCTCTGGTCTTTAAAGCAGGCAGCGTACCTGTGAGAAAATGATAAATGAATAAATATTTTAAAAAGGTTTTGCACTCTTTTACAGCAATTGTGTTCCACACAGAAAAGATCACACCACTGGAAAAAAAAAAGAAATAATAAAAGAAATTCACAATACAGGAAAACCACAGTTATTCACATGCTCTATTCTCACACAGTGTATAACGTTCTAGTTATAGAGTTCGAAGGCTATAAACTCAAAAAGTACAAGAAGAAGCGATGCGCTGGTATTCGTGCATGATGGAGGCGGTTTTCGGCAAAAGTTGTGGTATGTTTACCATCTAATATTGGAAGTTTATCTTAAGTTAAATTATTCAGAATTGGAAACTGACTCATTGATTCAATTCACAGAATTAACCAATTGATTAAATCACAGCTCAACATTAACCATTTAACACTTGTTAAAAAAATTATTTCATACAACACACCTATTGATTTTTTTAGAAAAACAACAACTATCACCATCATCAGGAAAACCTTCTTGCTAAGCGTTTTTCTGATTCCAACCTCAGGCCCGCAGGAGAACCACATGATCTAAAGGGTTAACAGAGGGAGACAGGAAATGCCTGACCCTTTGACCCCTGATCCCTCGACCCGTAAGCGATCGAGCATGCAGGACACGTTCCCTAGGTCCGCTCGTATATCAGACCTCCGGTGCCGCATTCTTTACACGTGAACGCACCGGATCTTTACTACTTCGAGTGAAGAGCATCAGGTGACCAGAGACCAAAAAGAGTTTATGCATATTGCCCGACCACAAATACGGTCATTTTCTCCCCAGATTTTTTTTTTTTTTCAACTGAGGCACAATTTACCTTAAAGAGAATGTTATCTTTCCCCAAATAACGAACTTATTCTGTACCAATGAGGACTAAAAGTTAGAGATTTTTAGTTAACGATTTTATTATTATTATGTTTTTACATCAACTAATATATCTTTTTTTCTTCCAATTAGTGTAATAAACATTTACAAAAAAAAAAATTCAAAGTCGCTTGTGGAACGCCTCTCCTCCAATCAGATGACTCGGTGTTGTATAAATTACCGTATAAATCTCCACCGCCATCAGCTGCATTCCTCTCAGAAAGGCTCGTGCATGCATCACTTATTTTAACATAAATTCTATGGTGAAAGCAGCCGTTTCAAACTTGGCATACTTAGCAGCAGGTTTCAGAACGCAGCGTCGCTTTTTAAAAAAAAAAAAGTCTATACGCACAGAAACAAACGAGTTTATAACTCACTGGAAAGCAGCGTTGAAAGACTAGCCGTTAGCATCTGGTCTGAAGAATCCTGACTCCTGGGCACTCACACCCACCGACACTTAGACTAATCTCACTCTAATACACACTCAGGCTGCGGTCTCATCGTTTTGAGGTCAGACCGAGAGAAGAGGGGTGTTTTCTTTTGAGATGCTCGTGCCATGTGTGTGTGTGTGTTGCTGTGGTGAGCCATTTCACTGCAACATGACATAGCAACATTTAAGTAACCACACGCTGGACGATCAGGTTGGGATTTTTGGGGGTAAAAGTGTCAGTTACATCAACGCATCGTTTCAGCTCTACTGAAAGTACTTAAGAATCTTTCGAAGACAAAACACCACATGAATTCTTTCGACTAGTCAAGCTTGACATCATAGCTGATTAGATGAACGGCTTTATCCGGCAAGCTAGCAAGCTACGAGGGAGTTGAAAGTTTTACAGAGAATTCTCTCAAACGGCCCACTTTAAGAATTTTGCCCTAAGAACTGAAATTTTACAAGAAATCTGATTCAGCATGTGACGCATTTTGCTATACGGGTGACCAAACCAAACAACATCTTTTCTAAATGTTTTGATTGTTTTTATATGCAAAAATATGATTATAATGTTGAAAATTGGTAATATTGGGAATAATTATCGGTGCCTGAAGCGGATTATCTGCATCTACATTATTTCCTAAGGTAAAAAGTGTTTCGCAATACAAAATTTCGACTTAAGAACTCAAATTAAATTTGAATGCTGTGAATGTATTGAGTTGTCTGACATGAAACCTTTCAAATGACGTGGTATTGAAAATACACAAATAAAAGTTTCTAAAAACTTTTCATCAAGTGAGTCACCTGATGAAATGTTGGAGTTGTACTTATTTACTGATTCAGCTAGCTGATTAGCAAGGTGGTGTTTTGTATTTTGTCAAAAGCAGGAAGTTAGCATCCCTAGCTGGTTACAAAATGTTGAAAGCTCGTTATCGGTGTACATTTTGGTGTAGTGGTTAGAGGAAGTGGACGAAGGAGCAAACAGAACAGAAACACCGTTCACTCAAAATGTTTTTTTTTTGGGCGGGGGGATTTTTCCCCGATTTTTTCCCTAATTTAGTCGTGTCCAATTCCTCCCCGTCACTAGGGGGCTCCCACATTAAGGCTACTACTACCACTCAGCCGGGAGGATGAAGACTATCACGTGTTTCCTCCGAACCACGTGACGCCAGCCGACCGCATCTTTTCAAACTGCTCGCTTGTGCACCGTTGGGGGCGGAGTCACACACTCGGAGGACAGCGCTATCCGCTCCCTCCGTTGCGCGAGCTCACAGACGCCCCTGACTGGCTGTAGAGCCGTGATTAATGTGGGAGCACTAAGTACCTCTCATCCCGGCCCTCTGAGAGAGCTCGGCCAATCAGCTCTCTCTAGACCTCCGGCTGCGAGAGGATACAGCATCACACAGGATTCGAACTCGCGATCTCCGGATGATAGGGCGAGCGCTTTTACCACTGCGCAGCTCAGAGGCCCACACCCGAAATTTTTTGAGACGATAAAAAGGAAGAAGAAAAAAAGAAATAAACGGGAATGGAATTTGACCAGAATGGACCTGACATTCCCACCTGTCGGGCTTCTCCATGGGTTGGTGATCTTGTGAACTTTGAGCGGAGCACCTGCAAACCTGGAATAAGCCTGGAAAAGAAAACGAGAGAAAACTGCAGGGTTTAAGACATCAAAATGATTTCAAACGCACGTCACGTTTCCCGGTGTAAAAGGATGTAATTAACGTCTCGCTTTTAGAAACCAGGGATTACTTTATTCCCTGAACCCTGGTCTATGATTATACTTTTTATATTGGTTTTGTTTTTTTATTATTCCTGAAGGTAAAGAACTGACTGTTCTTTAAAAAAAAACAAAAGAATGAAAGAAAATAAAGTGTATAAATGGCCACTGAAGAGGATGAAACACAGTGCAACTCCTTCTCACAGACCTCCGGTGTGGTGAGGAAGACCACAAGACTGCAGTAAATCTCCCAAATTATGTTCTCTTACACGGTTACGGCTCGTTAGCGGAGCCATATTTCACTGAGCAAGCATAATAACACACTTTTAAATGTGACACGATGCTGCTCAGTCAGGACAGAAGGCTCATGACAGAAACCTCGGGAGCAGATCCTGTGTGAACTTCGGGTTTTAAGATATACTGTACATCAATAACACACACACACACACAGTGCTGATGCTGCTGGAAAACCCAAACCCACAACAGGGTCTTATTTTGTGGTTTAAGTAACCGAAGCCTGTCCCAAGTTTTCTTAGAGCCTTGTGTGATGGTACAATCTCGCTGCAATGCATACAGCGGGAATAATTAAAATTTGACGGTTCAGTGAGCGGAAACCAGACGGAAACCAGACGTCTATTTTCTGGAGCCGACACGTCATCCAACTGGGAATTTATTCATGCAGTCAGTCAGCATTCTGTCTCGTCTAATTTAGGGCTCAGATCAGGGGTGAAGAGGTACGATACACACAGGGTACGCTCATCGTACAACCCGAGATCACACGTGACAAAGGAAGATTTCAGTTATATCCACCCCCATCTACATTCACGAATATTTATTTCTCTTTAATCAGAACATGCTTTCTGGTGTAATGTCTTATTACCTCCGATTTTTATATCAATGTCCACTAAATGTCTTTTGTATACTTTATCACTCTGTGTCCATTTTATTATATATTCAGGAAAGTCACACCGAGATAAAACAAATGGACAAGTATATTCATAGAAAACAACTGACTAAACAAAAATGAACAATGCATACAAACAAACAAAAAAAATACAGGCACAAAATAACAGAAAAAATTAGTAAGAAAAAGGCCAGACAAAAAACAAATAAAGACAAAAACAGACAATGTGAAGATAAAAGGAACAATAAAAAAAAAAACATATATGGAAAAAGAACAAGAAATACACGAGTGCATGAGAAAAAATACATGCAATGCACAAAGAAAAGTAAGGATCAATCATGAACAGGAAATAAAAAAACAGTCCATCACCATGGGGAGACTGAGAAGCAAAGAGAGTTTAGGAGTGAGAGGGATCCAGAAGTGAGGGGTGACACTAGTGCAGAAGTAAAGGGGGGGGGGGGTTTAGGGGTTAGCAGTGAGTGTGTACAGGAGTGAGTGGTGAAAGGGTTATGGTTAGGGGTTAGGGCGAGGGGTAAGAGGGGTCCAGAAGTGGGTGGAGTTCAGGGATGAAAGGGGTCCAGCAATGAGGGGTAAGAGGGGTCCAGTGGTGAGAGGTTCCAGAAGTGTGTGTGCGTGTGTGTCGGGGGTTCAGGGATGAGAGAGGTTCAGGTGTGAGGGTTGAGAGAATTCCAGAAGTGTGTGTGTGGGGGGGGTGAGTTTAGAAATGAGAAGGGTCAAGGAGTGTGGGGAGTTCTGTGATGAGAGGAATTCAAGGGTGAGAGGGGGCCCGGAGTGGGGGGGCGGGGGGTGTTAGGGACGTGAGAGATCCAGGGGTTGGTGGGTGGGGGGGTCAGTTTTTCCTTTTTCTTCGTTACATCAATACAGAGATAAACAAACGAAGGAATAAAAAGAAACAAGCTATAGAAAAAGAATAAATACACACACACTGACACACACTGACACACACTGACACACACTGACACACACTGACACACACTGACACACACTGACACACACTGACACACACTGACACACACTGACCCTGGTTGGTTGACGCAGCGTGTGCGTGTTGTGGTGAGAGGCGTGAAAACCCAGTCATTACCACAGGGACGTCTAAATGCCTGAACCTTTCACTGTGACGCTTTAATCTGCAGGTAAAGAAGATCCTTTTGTTGTATGGTGTAATTATCAGATGTACGCCTAAGCTTGTGTTCGCAGTAACCATGGCAACAAGCAAAAGCTTTGAAAGTAAAAAGAGAATGAGAGCAATGTTCTGCTGAAGCTCGACCACATGACACGGAGCTCTGTGATGAGCGGGGATTACGGGGAGGACGGTTCCTTCAGGAGAACTGAGCTGCACACTGAGAGTTCGAGCTTTTACACCTCTCACACACACACACACACACACACACACACACACACACACACACACAACCTGCCACGTACACACACTCCTGCAGTGCTCTGGAGCAAGAACTGACACTGGGCCAGCAATCACATTCTGTCTTATTCCTCACCCACACACTACCCCACTTACCCACACACTCATCCACCAAACCACTTGTCAAGCCAACCATTCACTCATCTACCCAACCATCCACCAACCAGCCATTCATCCATCCTATCCTCCACCCATCCACTGAATCACCTACTCATTTATTCACCCATCAATTAACCCATCAACAGACTCAGGTCTCTTCATGCTGACATACCAAATCCACACTTTTTCTAGGACTCCTAAGCTACATTGTGTTTGGTAGCTCGCAGAGACGAGCGACAATAAGAATAAACAAAAGATAACTGCACTACAATATAATAAATAGAACAATTTACAATTTACAATACCGCTCAAAAGTTTGGGATCACTTGCAAATTTAGTGAGTTATTTTCTACATTCTCCAACAATACTTGGGATTTCAAAACTTGCAAGAACAGTATTGTGTCGAGTGCATTTGCCACACTATCACTCACCATGATGAAACTGTCTCTCATGAAGACATTCCCAGGAAAGCAAGACCAAAATTGACCTCAGCTGAAGACGAGAAGTTCACTTAGAGTTACCAGCCTCAGAAATCACCTCAGCTTAGAGCCGTTATGGAGGATTTGCAGAGGCAGATACATCTCAATATCAACTGTTCAAAGAAGATTATTGTGTATTTTGGATAAACGCCTTCAGCATTGTTTTACAGTGTAGAAAGAAATAAAAATCTGTGGAACACCCACTGAGTTAAAAAGTGACCCAAACTTTTGAGTATTAGCTTAGCGCATGTGAAGTGGAACTTGGATGAAACTCAATGCGGGGCAATGAACATTTGTTGAACCATAGTCGCCTTTCCAACAGTACTCCATGGGAGCGGCCTTTTTCGAATGACTCGTGATCTTAAACCCGGAAGCATGTTGATGGTTTATAAGAATTAAGAAGGAATCTGTATCCACAAACGTTCCACAAAGAGCTGAACACATCTCTCTCTCCACACACACACAGTGAACATGTACTCTCTCTCTGTTTCTCACTTGCTTTCTGTAGTTATTATGTAATCTCTCTATCTCTCTATCTATTCAGATCTTGTGTATGGTATAAGACACAGGTTTCCATTCACGGTCCTCATGTACTGCGCCGTTTCTGTCTGCTTAGAGACACAATCTAATCTGCTACATTTCTCTGTGACCAACGCTGGAAAACCTGGGATGAAGAGGGAAATAAAAGGAAAAATAAAGGAAGACCTGAACTTTAAATTGATCCTTTAATCTCACACATTGATCTGCACTAAGATAGGGTTAGTGCCTTGTGTACAGCTATTATTCTATACTTAATGAAGTGAGCGTGTAAAGGGAATAACATGAAGAACACATAAGCGGTTAGATCCGATCTCTGTATATTTTCTGTCATTTGTACCTGGACTTATCTTGTGCATCTTGAGCGGTCATTCCATTTGCATGCACAAAGCTTGACAAGAGGTAATTACTATAATATTCTATAAAACTGCACAGTTACCGATGCATTGTACAAAGTAAAGGCTTTACCTCAAAGAGAGTTTAAACCACATAATGCAGTGCACATGTTGTCTATGGTTTTATACCTAATGTAGTGAACTTGCTTATAAAGTCAGGCGCTGCATCACATTTCCATCCCCTTGAGAAAGACAGAGTGATCAATACACCTGTCACTAGTCATTAACTCATTGATGAGGAGTATTTATAAGGATTTATAACACAGAGAGTTTACACTGCTGTCCTTGTTTATTGACAGGTCACTTGAAGCTCACAGGAGAAATACACTCTATTCTTCACGACTCCGGAAATGACGTTCCATCCAGGCAGCGGATATCAGCTTTAATCGAGCAGTTATTCTTACCAGCACAGTTAAACAATCCACGTCGACCGAGGGTAAACCATAGTCGCCTTTCCAACAGTACAACTCCATGGGAGCGGCCATTTTGGAATGACTCGTGACCTTCCACCCGGAAGTACTTCCGTGGATTTTACGAACAATATTTATAATACATTTTAAAATGATAATGAATATTTTTCCATCATTGAACGTATTAACTTATTTAAATGTTAAGCACAATTTAAAAACTAAATTATTTATTGAGTTGTACATTAGAATAAATATAATTAATAATATGTAAAATATAAATATTAACAATTACATACAATACATTTAACAATAATATGTAATTAATTATTTCTAATTATATTCTTAAAGTTAGGTCCAAATATAGGCTGTTAATATTATTAATTATTTAAACTATAAGTAGAGAAATGTATTATTTTTTAAATTAACAAACGCTTTCTCTTGACTTAATTAATTCAGTAATAATTATGATACCATTTTTAAAACCTATTTTAAAGGTTGCACTTTCAAAATTACTTAGAATTCTGAATTATTATTATTATTATTATTATTATTATTACAAAATTACTTTGAAGTTTAATTAGTAGGATCATTATTGAAAATCACCAGCTTAAAACTGAAAAATTGTTATTCAATCAGTTATTTAGTTATTCAGTTATTTAGTTAGTTAGCTAGTCAGTTGGTTAGATATAGTCTGCCAGCTAGTTAATAGATAGCTATTCAGTTAATCAGTCAATTAGTTTGTTAGCCAGTCAGTTAGCTATTCAGTCAGTTAGCTGGTTATCAGGTCAGTCAGTCAGTCAGTTTAAATCAAGTATAGAATTATTATATCATATGCAACAATACAAACGATATATATAAACAACCCTGTTGGAGGCTACGGAAGTGTAATAACCAATAAATTTAAATACATACATTAGAACACATAATAATACTAATACTAATAATACTAATAATAATAATAAGAATAATAATAATAATAATAATAATAATAATAATAATAATAATAATAATAATAATAATAATAAAGATTTATTTTTAAATAGCAACATTGAGTCAAAGGTTCCAAATCCATTTATTTGTTAGTTTTCATGTCAAAATAAATACATTTAAAATATATATATTTAATTAATTTGTAACTTCCGGTGAGAATAACACTTTTTTTCTTTTTTCTTTTTTTTTTGCCAATATGACTCTTTTGCCAATCTGACAATTTCTACTGTTTCATTTAAAATATGGTTCAATTGTTCAATTGATTTCATTTGTCACCTACAATTAAACGTTAAATATTTTTAATTAAAATCATTAAATGAAACATTCAACAAAAGAAACATGTTGTGTTCATGTGATTTCAGTAACAATTACTTCTATTCGTTTCACTACATTATCTCCCACATTCAATCCCACGTTAATATTTCACCGACCACTAGAGGGAGCACGTCATTCACTAATGTGTCAACAATAAAACACATCAGTTGTACGCACTGTACTGTACACTCCCGTCAGAACATTCTGAATATTCTGATATATATAATCACCGTCCAGTTTATTAGGAATACCTCTATAGCTGCACATTTGCTGCACTGCAATAATAATAATAATAATTCCTGCACACAGGTCCAGAGCTTCGGTTAATGTTCACATCATAATTTGTCGTCATCTGCACCTGTTTCTCACTGGTTCATCAGTTACAGTAAGATTTTTTGTTGTTGTTGTTCTTGTTGTTTGAATGATTCAGTGGTCACTGTGTGAATTAAAAAACAAAATACAGTCCTCTGAAACTGCTCAGGTACATGGAATAGATGGAATATGAGAGACAAAAACTTGCCAACAATGAAAGACAAAATTTTAACTACTCCTCAAGACTACAAGAAAGTCTGGCTCTTTGGACCAAAAATATGAAGAAATGTTTTGAGGACGATGAGGATTCAGCATGTTTTGTCATGATTCTCAGCATCTTGACCAGCTACATGACTTGTACCATTTACCCCGATGGGATATGGGTGACTATTCACCCACATCCCATCGGACAGGCACACAAATAGAGTTAAAAAAAAAAAAACAGCTTCTTCTCCATGACCGTTAACATACTGTACAGTTTATTATGGCATGTTAACCACCACACTACTGCACTGTCACTTTCATTCTATATTGCACTCCTTTATCCACTAGCCATCTTTGCACCATCCACAGAATATGTTATCATTGCATTATTATTGTATATTTCACCCATATTTATTCTACATATACTGTATCATACAGACATTCACATATGTACCCATGTTATCTACTTTGCATGTATATTCCACTGCACAATGTTTCCACAGTTATACTGTATATTTCCGTATATATTCTATCCTTTTTTTACCTAAAGCACCTTTGGTACCAAAGACACTCACACCCCTGAGCCCATCCTCTCATTTAATACATTTCTTGTTTATTGCAAATAGGCCACTTATCCATTTCTGGTTAGATGCTAACTGCATTTCATTGGCTTTCCATACTGCTATAAGTACTCAAATCTAATCTAACCTAATTTACCATCCGACCGTCCACAAAAGAGCGTGCTCCATTTTTAAGGAAACCCAACATGGGCTATCTATGCACACCTCTGCCCTGTGTGAACTGTAGGACTGAAAATACTCTGTGGCCCTGACACCATTCTGAAATATCTCAAGACACAGATTCTTCACTCAGCCACTACCAGACTACACACAGCATGTGTTTTGCACAGACGTTCTTATGACTATAAATCTGTACTGCTGTATGATATACAGTATTACTGTTTGTAGTCAAGCCTTTTTTGTGATTTGGTTTTGTTGTAATTTCGGTGATTATGGTTTCCAGCTCAAAATCAAAATCCAGTATCTCAAAATATTCTGAAACCATTACAATAAAAGAATTATTCACACAATAGAAATTCTAAAATGATGTTCAATTATGCACTCCTTTAACATGAAATACTGCAGCTGAAGACCAGGTTGCTCTGATATCAGCCCTCAGCTCGTCTGTATTGTTGGCTCGGGTATTAATCACCTTACTCTTGACAGTAGCCCATCAGTTCTCTGTGTAGTTCAGGTCAGGTGAGTTGTTGGGCCAATCAAACACAGTATTATCATGGTCAACAAACCAGTAACTAGTGGTAGTTTTGGCACTGTGGACAGATGCTAAATCTTGCTGGACAAAGTTTGTCTGCAGACGAAAGTATGGTGTGCTCTAAAATCGTCTGGTATAGTTGGCTGTGTTGACTTTGGATTTGACAAAGCACAGTAGATCAACACCAACAGATGATATACCACCCCAAATCATAACTGTCTGTGGAAACTTCTCACTGGACCTCAAGCAACTTGGATTCTGTGCCTCTCCATTCTTTCCCCAGACATTAGGACTTTAATTTCTAAATGGAATGCAATATTTGCTTTCATCTGAAAATGTTGAACTTTTGTGTCTTTGAACCACAAAGCAATGGTCCAATAATTTTTCTTCTCAGCCCTGTCAAAAATACTTCTAATGTTGTCTCTGGTTCAGGAGTGGCTTAATACCAGGAAGGCAAAAGCCCATTTCCTGAAGATGTCTTTGCATGTGGCTCTTTATGCCCTGACTCCAATCTCACAACACACCTTGTGAAGCTCTCCCAAGGTCTTGAATCTACTTTGCTTGACTATAGTCTCAAGTCTGTGGTCTTCCCTGTTGCTTGTGCAACTTTTACTACCACACTTTTCCCTCCCAGTCATCCTTCCATGAACAGGCTTCGCTACAGCGCCTTCTGTGTCTTATCCTGCTTGTGCAGGTTGTTGATGATCATCTTCTGGATGAATGTCAAGTCAGCAGTCCTCCCCATGCGTGTGCTGAGAGATACACAGTATTTTTAGTGTATGAATAGTAATTTACTGGAACTTTAAATTAAATATTCTAATACTTTAGGATACTAGAGTTTGTTGCTGTTGTTGTTGTTACTTAATTACCAAATGCCATATGTGTTATTTCATAGTATTGAAATCCCCAGTATTGTTCAAGAATGCAGAAAATAAATCGAAACTTGTCTCCAAACTTTTGACTGATACTATATATGATAATGATACAGTTATAGTAGAAGGCAAATGAGCAAATACTTTATACAGGGAAACTTGTTCCTTTGCTGTGAGCATGACAAGAAACAGTTTGAACTTTAACTTTGAACTTGAGCAGAGATTAAGAACAGCATGCACACTTAGTCCTTTGGTTGTTTTTTATCCGGGTGGATCCTGATAACAAACGAGTGCCAGATCAGTGGTGCGCCTTCATTAGACCTACACATTGATGTGGAATGATGGTGATGAGTTCATCCAAATCGGGCTTCTCAGAAATGGAAAACAGATCGCCTTGTGCATGTGTACAGCTTTGGATTTTTTAAAACTAACCTTTGGACTAAATTGGCCCAGACGGGGATAACCATGACTTCAGGACCAGCTGGTAGAAAAGATATCATGATGCTAAGCTCTCTTTCTATCCATGTCACTTTTCTTATTGTGTATATATACATGTTAACTGCAAGAGCAGCGGCACTACCAACAGTCATGAATAATAATAAAAAAAACAAGTCTCAGGTGATCACACAGAGTGAATCACACCTCAGATGTTGTGTTGACTGAGTCTAATGTATCTAATCCTGCATTACCGGCACATCCAGAGCAACATGATCTGTAATAAACGAGAGAGCACATGTGAAAAACAATCTTTCCTTAATACTCATGAGCCAAGTGGACTACTACAACATTCTCCATCACTTATTTTTCAGAATTCCTTTGGAAAGAAACAAGAAATAACAGCATGGTGTGTCCAAGATTACATTTAGAGAACTGATCAGTTTTTGAGTGATTTGGATAAGGAGAGAGAGGGATAATTTCAAGCACAGTTTACCATGTACCCTATGTAGAAACCCAGAGCATTGTTTCACACAAATGATGTGTATTTATTTTCCAGTGAGGATATATGTGTAATCATTTTATGACTATGACAACACTATGTGCAACAAAATAATGTTATCATGATAGCAACACAAGGATATGTAGCAGATTTGATCACGCTCATATTAGATAACTTATATAATAAAGGTCTGCTTAAACATAACATTCTACATATTTGTCTCAGATTTCTGTTAGTGGAGTGCTTACAGAATCGGATAGGGGTGGGAGGATTTACTTTTCAGATAAGCATAAAAAAAGATGAGATATTTGGATAATTTTTTTCTCTCTCTTTCTAAAAAAAACAAACATTTTTTTTTAGGTAAACTAGCTAGTTCATCCATACAACCAGATACCTGAGGCGGTTAGTTTGCACACACACACACACACACACACACACACACACACACACACACGCACACACACACACACACACACACACACACACACACATTCCATGTTGTAATGCAATGCATCTGACTGCAAGGTCCTAGGAATAAGCTCCGCCCCCCAGTCTGTACAAAGCACTCTACCCTTTTCTTTCAAGCACTAGCCCTGAGCCATGTCAGCAGACTGGGCAGAGCCTGTTGGTGAAAAAAGTCAGGTTTGTTAAATAATACTAAGAATAATATGTACACACTTCTGCTTTTTCTAGTTTAGAGTTCCTACAAAAAAAAAAAAAAAGCAGAGTCATTTATATACCTTAGTGGCAGAACATTTTGTCCCTTCTCAGTGAATCATATCATTTGACTCAGCTCACTAAAAAGACTCTTACACCATCTTAACGACTCATTTGACTCTTTTTTTCTTACACTTCTCCTATTTTGACAGACGATTCTTCTTTTTTTATGGTTTAAACTTACTACAAAAGAAAAAAATATATAAAAAATTATTAACTGTTAATACAAAATATCATATGCAGACCTTTAAATACAAGCGTGTTATTATTATTTTATTAGTATACCCCAGGTTAGGAGCCATCCAAACAAAACACACTTACAGTACAAATAAATGTTTATTTATTTATTTATTTTTATGCCAGTTGTCCTTGTTACACTTACGACATTTTGTGCACTCAATTAATATATATCGCAACTACATTAACCCCATTCAGGGTGTCCTTTGACTTGCACCCTGAGCTCCCTGAGATACTGTATGCTCCAGGCTCCCCACAACACTTCACAGGATAAGCTATATTGTGAAGGAATGAATGAATGAATAATAATAATAATAATAATAATAATAATAATAATAATAATAATAGAATAAAATTACATGATCATATCAGTGCAATCAGGTGGACAATCAGTATGTATGTTGTTGGTCTTTTAGCTGCTCCCATTGAGGGGTCACCACGGATCATCTGATCCGACCACACAACTCGGCACAGGTTTTATGCCAGATGCCTTCCTGACACAGCACTCCCATTTTATCCAGGATCTGCACTGCATACAGTGGCTGGGCTTTGGGCATTGGGTGAGAAGTGAACCCAAGCCTTACACATGGCAGGTGAAAAACCTACCAGGGAGCCACCAATGCCCCTGACAAACAAACATTTGTTCATTCATTCATCTTCTATACCACTTATCCTGTATAGAGTCGAGGGAACCTATCACAGGAGACTTTTAGTGATGAGGGAGGGTGCCAATCCATCACACACACTACAGAAAATTTGGAAACGATTAACCAATTAACTGTGGGAGGAAACCAGAATATCCGGAGGAAGCTCGGCAAGCATGGGGAGAACACGCATCTCCACACACATGTCCTCACACAGACACAAGGTGGGGTCGCACCCTCATCCCTGGGGGTGCGAGGCCACAGTGCTAACCACTGGACCAGGCATAGTTACTGTAAAGTCTGATTACAGAAAAGAAAGAAAAAATAAAGGATGCTTCAAACCTTTCTATGTAATTAATGAATTAAATATTATCATACTAAAACAAAATAAAAACTACCTTATATAGTTTTAGCTTAACTTCTTATTGCCTCTGAAAACATGAAAATAGTTCTTTTAAATAGTAAAGGTTAAATAGTAAATATATTTAACCTTTTAAATATTTTTTTTTCACCAGTATGCCGTGAGGTCAGGGAATAGGAGGGAGCGTAATCTTTAAAATGCTTCCTCTGGAATTTTGCCCTGATGTCACAATTCCTTTAAAAAATCCAGAAATTATTTTTGATTCAACTTTTTGTACATAACACATGGCATAGTAATGGACTCATACACACTACATACATGGGGTGCACAAACTTTTATTTGATGAAAATCAATGAATACATGATCTACAATAATAAAAATTGGGGGGAAAAAAACTTAATTTTTTTTTTACAAGGTTCCCTTTTTTAGTGTGTGTACTTCAATATTTTTGAGTCATCTCAGGAAAGCACCCTTTGTTCAGGACATTTCTTTCTCTTTCTCTCTCTCTCCTCCTCCACTCCACTCCACCTCATCGTTTCTTTCCGGCAGCTGCTGTACACTCACTGCTTTGCCTCTGTGCACGAGGTGTTCACGCGTCGATGCTGAGCGCCGATTGGCTGGGCGCGACGCAAACAGCGCGTCTCGGCCAATGGCTGGCGTGTGCACGTGCGAGCCACACGCCGAGCACAGCTCTCGTTCATGAACAAGTGGGAGCCCGTGCTGGTAAACAAGCCGTGTGTGAATCATTGGCTGCTGGTGTGTGTAGCGGTATAAAAGGCAAGGCTAGCAAGGAGTAGCTCAAACAAAGCTGTGGTGAACTTAGCATGTACTGTAGACACGTCGGGACTCTAAGTTTAGAGAAAACATTACCGCGGCTGCGGAGGTTCTGCTCAGTCACCCTGCTCCATATATTACACGGCTGTATTTGGATCAGCTCGATTTAGAGATTTTTTTTTACAGATTAGACACCGAATATTTCGTGCAAGATGGTTGCCATGACTAAAAGAGTCAAGATCTTCCAGATCGAGTTCAACGATCCGACCAAGACGTTTTACTGCAGCGGGGATAAAGTGGCCGGGAAGATCGTAGTCGAGGTGAACGAGATCACACGCGTCTCGGCTATGAAAGTCCTCGGGGTCGGCTGCGCGAAAGTGGATTACGCCAAGGGGAAGAAAAGATGCCAGCAAGAAGTCGACTATCTAAAATATGAAGAAGTTGTTCTGTTGGACGACCATCCTGCAGGTGAGTGTGTAACAAACAACAATAACAATAATGCATGCTTCACTACTGAATAGTAACCTCACACTGTGCACGAGCGCTTATCGTCGCCATGGCTACCTGTGCAGCACGCGGACGCTAGTTAGTGCGCATGCGTTACTTTGGTGGAATAACGGAATAAAAATGTTTAGCATTATAGCTAACATACTTTGTTTTTATCCTGTTCATATTTAGGACTCGGGTTTATAATGTTTACATTTTTTATTTTAGATGATTACCGTATTAATAAAAAAAATAATGTAGTTCGTTCATTCATTCAAAACACAAGTTAGTGCGCATGCGTTAATTTGGTGAAAAGAATCTCGTGCGATAACGGAATAAAAATGTTTAGCATTTTAGCTAACATGTATGATTCTGTTATTTGTTTTATTATTATGTTTTATTTCTTCAGTTAGGTTTTTATTGAATATAAATGTTTGTACATTTAGATAATTTTGTTAGACTTCTTTAGCAAAAATGAAGCGAGAAAGTCAATGTTTAATAGCTTTACAATAACTAGAAGTGTTTTATTTTGCAGATCATAATCATGGTTTACATGTTGTCTCCATAGATACTGATGGCTCGGTCATCCTCAGGCCTGGAAACAAATACGAATACACCTTCGGCTTTGAGCTTCCACAGCAAGGGTGAGCATCATTCATGCACTGCTTTTTGTTGTTGTTGTTTTGAGCATTCTCTAGGTGATGCCACAAAAAAAACGAAAGAACATGATGTACAGTACTAACTTCCTGTTTTCTCATCCACAGGCAGCTTGTGTCTTCTTATGAGGGAAAGTTTGGCAGCGTGCAGTACTACGTCAAAGCCTTGATGGAGAGAGCATCTCATCAACCCCTGGAGTGCAAGAAAGCCTTTGAGGTGGAAGAGCCCTTGGACGTCAACACGCCTGACCTTATGGTGAGGAATCCTCTTCAACACTTGATATTATGATTAATTAAAAGCATGACATTGTTATGATATTGGTTGAAAATGTTGCGTCTAACTCTTGTCTCTCAATGTTTTTAGTCTCCTGCAGGCGGGATGAAGGAGAAGAAAGTCACCTGCATGTTCATCCCTGATGGACAGGTGTCCCTGAATGCCAAGATCGACAGACGTGGCTTCTGTGAAGGTGAAGAAATCTTCATCGATGCCAAGTTTGAGAACACCTGCTCGCGTATCGTGGTGCCTAAAGCTGCCATCGTGGCCAAGCAGATATACCAAGCCAATGGGGTAACCAAAGTGTTCAGGCAGAAGCTTTCCTCGGTGCGTGGGAATCACATCATCTCAGGGATGTGTGACGCATGGCTTGGGAAGAGCATCCGGGTGCCTAAGATCAAACCCTCCCTTATGGGTTGTGGGATCATCCGCGTCGAGTATGCCCTCATGGTGAGTGTTACAGTGAGCACAGTGGGAAGTGCTACAGCAAGTGCAGTGGGAATGATTGTTTCAGTTGCAAGTTAGTATTGTAACTAACTATTTTTTCTCTTTAAAATTTTTTCCAGATCTACATGCACATTCCAGGCAGTGAGAAGCTCGTTCTGGAGCTGCCCCTGGTCATCGGCACTGTGCCCTACAGTGGGCTTAACAGCCGCACTAACAGCATGAGCAGTCAGGAGAGCACATCCTCTGCCAGCTGGGTGTCCCTGCGCATGCCTTCCTCGTGTCCCCCCAGCTACTGTGAGGTCACACGCAACACCAGCCTCGATCAGCCGCTCACGCCGCTGCTGGATGACTACGACGAAGGGGACAGTCCCATCTTCATGAACAGTCAGCGGTTCAACTTCCCTCCGCTTCCACCCTATTCAGAGGTGAGTCTCAGATCTGTTATAGATTCAAACCAGCTAGCATTGCTGCTAATATTAGAGTCTCCTTGATAAACCAAAAGTTCTAACTCGAGTTCTACTCCTTTACAGGTGGAGGAGGAGTACAACGGCAACACCCGCATGCTTCCAGTGTGTTGAGGAGCTTTCCAAAACCGATAACTGTCCAAAGCTAGCCAGTCTTCCTCTCACCATTCAGGAACTGTTGAGTGTTCTCGAAGCCGAGGACGAGTAAAAAGGCCGAGGGTCGAACGATGAGGGTCCAGTAGCGTTCCTGGTGTTTCCGTATCTGTGCTGTCACGACGCTCGTGCTTTCCAAGCGTGCTTCGTGGTGAAATTTCAGGGACTGAACAAGCACACATTGTTTCAGTGTGCTGTCATTTACCTCTTACAAAGCTGCCCATCTTTAGCTTGAGATTTCTGCTGAACCGAGGCTTTTAGTTACTCTAAAACATTCCCTAAATAAAGGGCGCAACTTCTGAGCTTTTAGTTCTACACCTGTTACGAATCATAGTATAGAAATCCTGTGTTGTAAGAGAGTATATTTTTGAGGAGGTTTTTTATGGATCAGTGTTAAATTGAAGCTGTTTATTTTCATGATAATGCACTTTTGTATGGATGCAGCTCACTTCCTGACTGCCTGAAGAGACTACTCCTGTATTGCATTTATCATTGTTATTTTGGGTTTCACTTTTACGTTGCTTCTTCCTGTGAGATTTTATAGATCACGAGAGCTCCACTGATGCACCGTGTGTTTGAATGTGGGGTTTCCTCCTTAACGGGCCAAGCAACATCCTGACACTAACAGTGCCAAAGTCAGGGTGCTTATCTTATTTTGCCAGATCAGGAAATGCACTCTGTTCTTTTATGTTACTGATTTTGACATGTTTATTTTCTTGATGATTGCCTTTCATCTCTTGAGATTGTATGATGTATTGCTTTTTTTTGTATGGCAAATTATGGTTTTATATTTGAACCCTGTGGGTTAGTTTTCAATAAAAAAACAAACAAACAAATCCTTTAACTTTTTCCTGGTTTGTTTATTAATTACTTTAAAATGCTTAATTACAATGACAAAATTCAATCTATCAATAGATTGATCACATGCACAATAGTCAAGTCCATGACCTGTAGATTAATGTGGGATAAAAATGCAGGCAGGGGTGTATGAATAGATAAACAATCTTTTCTTGGAGTAACAGGATCGAGCTTACCCCTGGTTTGTTAAAGTAATTATTTTATTGTCAACTAGCAGAAGAAATAATTTGGGTTGGAAATGACCATTCAATATGGTGGATGAGGAAATTGCTTGGAGTTAAAAATGGAATTAAAAACTACAATCATCACCAATTTGGGTGGATAAAAGTAGTACTTAAAAAACAAACAAACAAACAAAAAAAACAGTTTCCTAAGTACAATAAGCTCGTACTTTACTGCTCACCGATGAGGGGTTTATGGTTAGGAACTAAAGATCTTACCTCTACCAGTAAAATTGCAAAGTTTCTAAAATAATGTTTATCTAGTTTACATGCTTGGTAAACCAAATAATTGTTTTAAAATGTCACATTTTATTGCATTATTATTATGTTTCACCCCATCACCTCCTTCCTTTGCTGATGAAGGGTCAAACCTCTCCTCATCTACAGCACATCCAAAAGTCTTTCACTGTGGTTAAGGTCAGGACTCTCTGGTATCCAGTTCATGTGTGAAAACGATTCCTCATGCTCCCAGAACGACTGTTTCACAATCTGAGTCCTGGAATTTGCAAAGAAAAACTTGTACATAGATGTGATTCAGTACATTCGGGTCAAAAACTGACTTTTGACATTTTTTTTGTGCCATGTTACGACTGATGCTGAGCCTAGACCTGAACAACTGAAGCAACCCCAGATCATACCACTGCCTCCAGAGGCTTGTACCGTGGACACTATACTGTACATGATTATATCCATCACTCTGGTATAGGGTCAGTCTGGACTCATCTCCTCATTTCCTTTGCTCTAAAGTCCAATCTTTATACTTTCTAATAAACTAAAGGCTTTCTTCTGGAAAGTCTAGCAGTTATTTCCAATCCTGTGAGTTCTCTCACTATTAAACAGAGTTCTCATTTCTTTTGTCAGTTTTTATGATGCAAATTCATCAAGCGTTTAAGGGATCTCCCATCACACTCATTTAACCTTTATTTCTGACTACATTCTGAAGTTGATGGATCATCACCTGTTTCCATCTGAAACATATTAATCACTGCAGTAATTATCCAAACAAGTGTGCTAAGGGATTTGCTTATTGACATATGAACGACAGGTTCTTTTGTGTCCTGGGTGTGAATTAGCAGTAGCAGAATTGGACATAAATTAACCCTTCTGTTTTCTACACCTGCAAGCCTGACCTCTAGCTGTTATTGTGTTACACACCATCTATAGCACCAACACATGGAGTAGCCATGGAGGTAAAGTATTGCACATGTCAAATAGCTAAGTAGCTATGTTTCGCATCACTGCTACTCCACATGCTTTAAGGAGTGCATCATTGTTCCTGTTCCGAAGAAACCACATCCTGCTTCCCTCAATGACTATCGACCTGTAGCCCTCACATCAGTGGTGATGAAGTGCTTTGAACGGCTGGTCAGAGACTTCATCATCTCCTCACTACCAGACACACTGGACCCACTACAGTTTGCCTACCGTTCAAACCGCTCTACAGATGACGCCATCGCTCATCTACTCCATACCGCTCTCACTCATCTGGACACTAGAATGGGGAATTATGTGAAAATGCTGTTCATCGACTACAGCTCAGCATTTAACACCATAATTCCCTCTACACTCACTACCAAGCTGGAGCACCTGGGACTCAGCTCATCTTTATGTCAGTGGATCTCCAATTTCCTAACTGGGAGACCACAGGCAGTAAGGATGGGTGGACATTTCTCAGCCTCCATCACTCTCAGCACTGGAGCCCCACAGGGTTGTGTTCTGAGCCCTCTACTGTACTCTCTGTACACTCACGACTGCGTAGCCACTACCAACTCCACCACCATCATCAAGGTTGCTGATGAACACTGTCGTGGTCGGCCTGATCACTGACAACGATGAGACGGCCTACCTGAAGGAGATTAGAAATCTGGAGAACTGGTGTCAGACGAACAACCTCCTTCTCAACGTCAGCAAGACAAAGGAGTTGATAGTGGACTTCAGCACAAAGCAGAAGAGGAACTACCAGACCCCCGTCATCAACAAGAGCCCAGTGGAGAGAGTGGACAGCTTCCGTTACCTCGGTGTCCACATCACGCAGGATCTGTCTTGGTCCTGTCACATCAACACCGTGGTGAAAAAGGCCCGACAGCGTCTCTACCACCTCAGACGCCTGAGAGACTTTAGACTGCCCTCCAAGGTGCTTAGGAACTTCTACTCCTGCACCATAGAGAGCATCCTGACGGGAAACATCACGACCTGGTTCGGGAACAGCACCATGCAATGGTAACCGCTATGGGTTTCAACAGTCCCTAGTTGGACTACAGAGAATTCCTAGATGGATGGATGGAGCGATTAGCCTTACTTAGCATGCTTTGCTAGGTCAAGTTCAATTGCAGAAGAACTGATATGCAAGTGATAAAGTTTGCATTTCAGCTTTTCCTTCTTGTTTTCAATCTTACAGCATGTAAATGTCAGAAACTTCCCATTACACCCATTATCCCATTATCATTTGTGGAATATCTGAATATCCTCATAATGAATTCCATATTCGGTTTAGAGATCGTAGTTCCGTTTAATACTAAAAGGGATGTGTTTACATCTTCTACTGAACACTCCAGTAAAGACATGTCCTGTTAACATACGCTGGATATGACGACTGGAGGACGTCCCGGCGTTCCTCATTTTCCTCCTTCATTGTTTTATAAGTTTAATGAAGATATTATTAAAACTTTATGTCCTTCCTCACGTGAAAACCCTAGCAAGTGCTTCAGTTTACACACGGCGCCCGACCTGTATAGTAGATGCAGCCGATAAAAGAGCCAGTAGATAGATTTGAGCAAAATGAGACTCTTGTGAAGTGTGTGTAGAGACATTAGAGATGGTGTGTGATGGGTTTATTTTGTATATTCGTAACTTCAGATGGGCCTCCATATACGTCAGTTAACTCGGAGTGCGCAGGCGTGTGTGTGTGTTTGTGCGAGTGTGAGAACGTGCATTCCTGCAGCAACGAGAACTGAGATAAGCCTCATGCGGTTTATCTCACGCTTTCACATGTCGCCCTTTCGAAAAAACACAGAAACAGGACATCATAAATAAAAATATGGAAAAATTGCAGGAGAGCACAGCATTTTATTTTCATTTTCCACTGGGAAAGTCATTTTGCATGGTACTAAGTTTGTTTTTTAGGAATAATCAGTTTGATCTGATAATCAAATGAGTAAACATGTAGAGAAACAGGAATGATAAAGTCTATTTAATGTAACCAAGTCATAATAATATGATTAACAAATAATCAATTGTACTCCTATTGATACTGTATAAAGCTTATGAATCATGCCTTGACGATATCGTTGTTATATATAATCCTGCAGCTACTATTTATAACCTGTCATGATCGCACGTCACGTGGGTAGGTTAAACATTTACAGATCGGACGCAAGAACCAACCTGGTTATTCTAGTGAAAATGATTTGGTTTCATCTGCCATATCGCATAACGCTGTCATTTAGAGGACCACTCTCCTCATACTCCACACCAGTGTCTATCATTCCTTTTTAAAGGGTACCTATTATGTAATGTTCACATTTTAGTCATTTTTAGAAAATTTAATGGGTTTCCAGTGTGCGTGTACAGAGGGGAAAATTAAAAGAATAAAATGTTCCCTTATTTTTATTTATATTGTTATTGGTCAGGGCTTAAACAAGCTAATTACATTTCTCTCTATTGTGACCTCATATAAAGAGATCTCCTTCCATGGCAGGTTACTCACCTCTGCCATTTGTTTAGGGACACTGAAATGGAGGAGTGAAATAAAGGGAGTTTGCATTGTCTGAGGTGTACTTCAGCTAGAGCATTAAACATGCACATAATGGGGAACTTTGAGACCTATATGGGATCTTTAAACTTTAATAGCCTGGTCACTGATGTAGGTGAATGCAGGGGTATCTGCAATAGCTTAAAAAAGCGACCTTTTTGTATTTTCGTTTGAGCAGTTAAAAAAAAATCACAAAGAAAAAAATCTGCGTGAAGAGAAAAAGAAGGTAAAACTGTGTGTAATGGAAAGAGTTGACCCGAGAGAGAGAGAGAGAGAGAGAGAGAGAGAGAGAAAGGTGCACGAAGCTCCTGTAAAAAAAAAAAAAAAACTGATAATGCACTTCCAAAGGGGATGCATAAGTCAGATTTTTCTTATCCATGTGGTTTAACTTAATATAGCAGGGGTGTTCAAGTCAAACAGGGACTTTTGATTGTGCAGAATAACATAACAATGCTATGAGACTAATAGATATACTGTGCATATACAGTATATTAACTATAAAGTAACACATACAGTATGGCATTAGGTTATTAAGTAACAAAAACAACGGTCAGTTGATATTTTAAGACATGAAGGTCAGCTGGTCTATAACAGTTCTTGCATGTGTATACTGTATATATATATAAACATTGCATATTTTGGATATATATTGCATCTATTACAGAATCACAGTGTACAAATACATCAAAATCCGAAAAGATCATGAAATTAGAAGGTGCGTCCAAACTTTTAACTAATAATGTATATTAATTGTATTGTGCATGAATGGAGCATTTATGAATAAGTGTATACTGTAGTATAATCTATAGTTCACGTCACAATTTCGTACTTATTTGCTCAAGACTGCAAACAACTGGAGTATTTATTGTGTTCACGTTTGGAGTGCGGCCATAAACGTAAACCCTGCAGTACTGTGCACATAGTCACGTCCACCAATTGCTGACCTCTGACCTGTCTTTACAAAACAGAAATAGTTCCTGACCAGCCTGAGCTGAGGAGCAAAAGGGTCAAACGCTTGGAGAGATGCTATAAGTGTCTTAGGAGTAAGATAATCAACATGACCTCTGATTCAGACCTGTACAAATCTTAATACACTGATTTACATGTACATTTATACATATGATAAAAGTGTGCGATTGAGGAAGTTGATTAAGAGCCAATAATGGAATGTAGATTTCAAAACTTAATCTGTTGTTATCATAAGACTGAAGGCTTGGCCATGCCTGCGGGCGTATACCAGCTGTTTACTGCCCTGTAAATGTTTAATCTTTGTTATATTGTCCTTCCATTCTTACCTAAACTGCTCTGTCTCCTGTTACACCATGATTACTCTGATTTACAAGGTAGCCTCAGATACTTGTTTATTTACACCTCTAAAACTAGGAAATATCGCAATGACTTTTATTACACATTAAATTTGCATTCATGTTTTTACTGGTTTTTTTTTTATAACTGAATTCATTTTAAATTAGCACAGACTCTATACTATTTCATTTATTATTTAATTAAGAGCTAGCTTTATATCAGCCTTTAAATTGAAGTTTATTAGTATATTATAAAATTGAGAGATTCATTTCATTAGTTATACACCACTTACATTAAGAATAAATACATTTAGTAAAAAATAAATAAATAAATAAGTGGCATAGTGGCGAAGTGGTTAGCACCACTAGTGTCGCCTTGGACCTTCACTGTCGGGGTTTCCATTCCCGCCTCGTTCTCTGTGTGCATGGAGTTTGCATGCTCTTGGTGCTTGGTGGTTTTCTTCTGGGTACTCCGGTTTCCTCCCACAGTTCAGAGACATGCAGATTAGGTTAAGTGGCGTTCACAAATTGCCCATAGTATGTGTGTGCCCTGTGATGGATGGATTAGCAACCTGTCCAGGGTGTACCCTGTCTCATACCCTGAGTCTCCATGCCCTCCGCAACCCTGCATACAGGATAAGGCGGTATAGATAATGAATGAATGAATGGATGAAAGATTAATAAATTCTTAAATAAATAAACATTTAAATTAGCAAAATTGTTCGAAACAAACATGCAGCTCTGGGAAAATTCTGTCACATTAATGTCACAAACAAGTTTGCAACTTTTAAATTTTACATAGAATAGTATACATGAGAGACATATACAGTATGAAGACACCTATACATCTCTACAGCTTAACTGAAATTCCCACCATGTTATCTACCACACCCTGAGAGGATCTTTAAAATAGACAAGCAATAATGTTTTTTCCCCTCCCAAAGCACCTAGCTTTGAAGCTGGAAGCCGTGGAACAAAAACTGGCGACCACCAAGAAACCTGATTCAGGGCATTCAGTTACTGATCGGAAGATCGTCAGTTCAATCTCCAGGTTGCCACTGTTGGGCCCTTGAGCAAAGCCCTTATCCCTGTCTGCTCCAGCTGTATCATGGCTGACCCTGCACTCTGACCCCAGTTATACTGGGATATGCGAAGAAGGAATTTCGCTGTGCTGTAATGTATATGTGACAAATAAAGGCTTAACTTAGCTGGTGCAAAAGATTTTATGTTTGCTTCAAGTCTTTCCACTGGATACAGTATTAGTTCCTCATATCACTGATTACATCAAGGAATGTTTATATCTAAAACGTGAACGACACCCTTATCCTTACTCTTATCTGAGCATTTGAGGATTAAGGGCCTCTCTCAGGGGTCCAACTGATCAGTAGTCCAACACCTGAACCACTGAGCTGCTGCTTGAAAAATTATTCTTTCGAGAATTATTTGCAAGAGAAACAAATTCACCTCAGCACCTGTGGATCATCCATAGCTGGGAGTCTTTAGAGCAGATTGTCTGCTAATGGTGGCGTATTCACACTCCCACATCAATAATAGTGACACAATCATGGGCGTCTGTGAGCTCACGCAAGTAGAAATGGGCGGATAGCGCTTTCCTTTGTAATGGTGCGTGAGGAGCAGTTTGAAAAAGATGAGATCAGCCGCTTTATGTATATCGGAGGAAACGTGTGTTAGCTTTGCGCCCTCACCGGTTGGTTTTGCGTATTGGACTAGTCAAAATCTTGTGAAATATTCTTGTTGACATTTCGTGCTTGCTCCGTGGACATGCTTAATCATGGTCTGTGTTTCTCTTTAATTGTGAAGTGCTGCTCCGTCATTCTGGCCTGATTAGATCTGCGGCTTCTGAGGACCATCTGAGGGCGTGTTTAAATCCTGTTCAGATGATGGGCTTTACACGGAAACATAACTTGACAGGTGTCACATGTTAGTTGAGCTAGTTTTGTATACAGTTCTTCTAATTGTGTCCAAACAAACCGTGTGTGTACTTATTCAATGCAAAACTGAATATTTAGCCTCGGGCTACTGATATCACTGTCCAGTGTTTACAGTTAACGATATTCAAATATGATAAAGGTAAAAAAAAAAACTAAAATGTACTCCTACCCATCTATCCATCCATCTAGGAACATCTGTAGTCCAACTAGGGACCGTGGACGCCAAAAGGGGACCATTGTATTTATTCCCCACTTTCATACCTGAGGTAGGACTACGGGCAATTTGGGAACGCCAATTAGCCTGATCTGCATGTCTTTGGACTATGGGAGAAAACCGGAGTACCTGGAGGAAAACCACCAAGCACAAGAAGAACATGCAAACTCATATGTACTCATATCACGTATCATAAATATTTATAAAGGTGTTAAAGAACAAGAACTACAGTATACGGTGTTGCAGTTTTATCTGTCATTGGCTGTTGCAGCTCATTCCCCGTGATATCTGAAACCAAGCTTGAAGGTATTTCACACGCTGCTCGCTCTGTAACTTCAGACTGATAAATATTATCTCAACAACTGATCCCTTCAATTTATGACCCATCTATTAACTTTGGTATCATGAGACGCAGCATGTTTACGGTTCAGGGTTCGCGTGAATCATACAGCATTTGTAGGAAGCGGACCCTGCAGTTTTTCCTATCATGTTGACCAGAGGAGGAAGTGCTGGGTGTAGAGCCGAGTCTCCCACTCGGGGTCAGACTGAATGTTTCATGTCAGCACAATGAAACATCGTTTATGAGGGTGAAGTCAGTGTTATGCCGTGCAGCCTTTATCTTTATTTACTTGTTATGCTCATGTTGTAAAAAAGCATTACTTGGAACTGTGTGGCAGACATGCAGGAACACGTGGTAAGTTGTTTATGAAAGACTGGAGATGGAGCTGGGTCTCCTTGCAGCTGAACGTCAATGTGCTGTATGTGAAAAAAAAAAAACATTTTAAGCCCTCTGGGATAAAAAATAATCAGTTGCTTTTATAAAACAATTCAATGTAAGAAGCAGTTTCCAAGTATTCCATCTTCTTCATGCAGGATCTAGTGTTTTCAGTGTGCAACTGATAAAATTTCAACAGATGTTCCAGTCAAACTGGGACTCATAATTCAATCTGTATAGCGGTTTTAACCATGGTCATTGTTGCAAAGACATGATGTGTACATTTACTGCATTTGGCAGACACCATTATCCAGAGTGAGTTACATTTTCTCGTAATGCATCTAAACAGTGGAAGGTTAAGGGCTTTGCTCAAGGGCACAACAGGGGTTTGGTGACTTAGTGGTGCTGGGGGTGGAACCTGGGGCTTTTCAACCAGTGGTCCAGCATCTTATCCATTGCACTACCCCTGCTCCAAATTGCCCATAGTGTATTACTTTGACACCCCATATACTGTATCCTGCCTATAGACCTAAGTTCCCTTGGGTAAGTCCCAGACTTCCCTTGACCCTAGATAGGATAAGTTTTACAGACAACTGATTGAGGCATGGATGGATGGATGGATGGATGGATGGATGATCCCCAGACAGTTGAGTTCACCACTGATACTAACCCAAATATCACCTTTCTTTTTTCTCAATATCTATTTACTCCTTTTAGAAGGATTGCACTATTTTAATCCCTGACTCCCCCTCAATTAATTCTGACTCACCTCACAAACACTCCCTTCTCCAGTTAAAAGCAGATATGTTTGAGCATGTCAGAGCTGGTCACAGTGTATAAAGTGAGCGTTAGTATGTATTCAATGTGATGTTATACTGTACTTCCTCCAAATTGTTCCCTTTCCCCTGGTTGATGCAACTGAATCACGCACACCTCATTTAACTGTGAGTGTATCACCGGGAAACACTCCCACATATACAGTATACATGTTTACACTTTAATTACTGACATGAACAGTGAGAATCAAACACGTCAAACAACCTAGACCTACACACTCTGACTCCTCAGTTTCACCTAAAGTGCTTTTGACCTGGACCAAACGTATTGTGTCTCCGGATGTGCATAATAATAGGGTTGGGCACTAATAACGTAATAATGTTACGTTTTTAAAAACAGCAACGGTATCCCTTTAATTACCGTAATTAAATCTGGATGATTCTTAATTTTCTTAATTATCTGCTGTGTAATGTGAGCTGTTTATATCACATGGCCAGGAAAATCCTGGAAAAAATAAGGTTTGTTAGAAATCATGTTTTCATGAAGAACATTTTGTGCCTTATTAAGGTGGCATGGGGTTAGCACTGTTGCCTCGCATCTCCAGGGTTGAGGGTTCGAGTCTCGCCTCAAGGTCTGTGTGCATGGAGTTTGCATGCCCCGTCTCATGGCCTAAGACTCCTGGGACAGTCTCCAGGCGCCGCAACCCTGTATACGGGATAAAGCGTTATACATGATAAATGAATCAATAAACAAATACTGACAACTTTTACTTGCGCAGGTTAACATGGATATTAATAGAGAAACAGTGAATGACTCACCTCAAGATATGTTTTGAACAGTGTCTTTCCTGAAAGCATGTTAATCTAAAGTCAATTTGCGAGTACTTTTTTATACACTTACCGGTAACTGGCCGCCGCAAACGCCTACACAAGCACAGCTAATGAATTTTGTACAAATCTGTGTGATGTAGCGAATTACAGTCCATGTGACGAAATAATATCCACATAATCAGGATAAAATTCGTATGTATTTTTATAAGTGCTCTAAGATCAAATCAGATAAGTATATATCATGCAAGAGAACTTATGAAAACAAAAGAAATGCTCATAAAGCTGCTGTAGTATGATTTATGGCGTGTTGATTGATTCACAGTACATTAGTGACATTAACTAATAAAATGAACACACATCGAAACATTATTATTATTATTATTATTGTTGTTGTTGCTAAAAAGGTACCAGCACTGAAAAGTAAGGTGGGGGTCTGTCATCACCATGGTAATGCAGATACCATAAAGTCATATACAGGTTATTTAATTAGCATATGGTTTAAAGGTATCAAAAATGGGATACCGTCTGATCCCTGATTAAAGGGGTTCTGCTTGTTAGCTCTAACACACGTCCCTGTGGATTTGGACTTCCTCTGTTTCAGACTGATTGATGCTCCTGAGTATATATTTTGTAAAATGTAAAAGTAGATGTTTAGTTATTATTAGCACAAACTATTTATTCTACGTAATTAAAGATCTTAGACAGGTTTTCCCACCTCGTGCTGGGATACTTCTCATTGAGTCATTAGACCTTTAGTCATAGTTTGTGACCTCTCTCATGCTCTTTCCGTTGCATTGTCTCCAGCACTAATTAATTATTTACTAACATTTTTTTTTTTATCCTCAGGGCCATTAAGCCAGACGTGGATGGAAACACGGACACGCACAAACACACATGAATCAAATTGCACTGAATCAGTGACATTTATAGTTCTACAGAGCAGATACAGGCATCTTAACTTATGTTTCTGTTAGAAATGTTATGAACATTTAGGACAATGATTCATACAGGCTTACTTCTTTTTTGCGTAAAGCTTCATAGAGTGTAAAATCCAAGTATAATAACCAGATTAATAATAAACAATTTAACATATCACAATGAAAATGTAACATCCAGGCTTTAGACTGTAATTTCTTAGTACCATGACAAGATACATATTTTTCTCCTTTACTTCAGGAGAGAGTGAAAAGCGAGAGAGGTGTTCAAGTCATGTGGTGAAACCTAAGGGGTTCCTTGGAGGCCATCGTTTCAGACATAAAGAAGGCAGTCTGGCTCATGGCTCCTGCGTGCTGAGAAAACTTTTTGCCTTGATGGTCTCCAAGCACTAGTGAAACACTGCGATATGTGAATTAGCAGGGGATTATGTAGAGAAATAAAGGAATTTTTACTGTTCTGTTATTTTGATTTGAACTTCCGTCGTAGCTGCTTTGACGTTAGCGATAGCAGGAACAGGACGTTCTACATTTAAAGTAGATATAAATGGATATAAAATGTATGAAGATTTACTTTCTAGTTTAATTCAATCTTTAACACTTGTTTTGTTTTTTATCTCCTGCTGTAATTGAGACACTGCAGCAGTGTGTTGATGTGCAGAAAGGTTCAGTCCAATGAAGGCATTACAGTCTCCAGAATGAGCTTTTTCACCAAATGACGCCCAGTCAGTGAGTCCTGGGAAGTGGCCCTCGGACTGTTTATTTATTGAAGGCTGAAGGCATCATGCCACAGCACTAATCAATGCCAACACGTAACCCAACACTGAGACGGAACAAACACGTCGCAGCGCTGTAACACGACGATGAGCCTGCTCGAATGCCAACACGTCTCATCACCTCATCATTCATCTAACCAGGGTACGCAGTGACATGAAGTATATGAGCTATGTTAGGCTTCTGAAAGCACAAGACACCTAAGGTTACTGTTCTACTTTCTAGGAATCCCTGCTTGCTGTACTGCTCTGTTGAGCTCACACTGAGTGTCAGTGTGACTGCTGCTGCAGCTTCATGTGAGATGGTATGAGGAATAGATTGAAGATAACTTGGGATGGATTCATAACCACCGAAACAGGGATGTTATCTCCCCATTGCTATGCATAAACTTGGAGCCCTGAATGACCCACCCACCCCTCAACCTAACACATGCTAAGTAGGACTCATTACTAAACCCTTCATGTACTCTTGGGGCTGTGCGGAGAGCAGTCTGAGCTTATCTTCTCTGGCTTCTCTTTCTTTGTCGGGTTCTCTTCTACTTTAACACATTAATTTAGTGCTTGTGGTCATGGTTTATCTGAATTGCAGATTTTGTGACTCTACATTAATTGACTCGTTCTATGTGTAAGAGACTCCATGCTCCTCTATTATGTGCAGGCCTTGGTATATGTGATTCAAATTATTATAAATAGTTGATGAAGTTGGACCTGTTTTCAGTGAGTCAAACAAATTGACTCAGCTCACCAGTATGAGTGACTCATTTGACTCCCAAAAGGCTCATAGCTATTTTGGTTTTCTAATAAAGTTCCTTTGGCACTGTCTGGTGCCATTGCCTGGTTTCTTTTAAGCTGTCTGTCCAGTGGAGTCAGAGGTGTGGCTTCTCTGTCTGTCAGTCACAATGAAGATTTGGCCACTGACTCTATGTGTCTAACAAAGAAGAAAGGAGGTGTGGCCACTGACTGTGTGTCTAATGAAGGAATCTATGTTTAATGAAGGAGGAAGGAGGTGTGGCCACTGAATCTATGTTTAATGAAGTGGGTGTGGCCACCGACTCTACAGTATATGTCTAATGGAGGAGGTGTGGCTACTGAGTATATTTCCAATAAAGGAGGTGTGGCTACTCTGCCTGTCAGTCACAATGAACAAGGTGTGGCTACTGAATCTGTGTGTCTAATGAAGGGAGCGTGGCTACTGAATGTGTGTCTAAGAAAAGAGGAAGGAGGTGTGGCCACTGATTTTATGTGTAATGAAGGAGGTGTGGACACTGACCCTATGTGTCTAACAAAGTGGGTGTGACCACTGACTAATTATCTAATGAAGGAGGTGTGGCTTCTGACTCTATGTCTAAGAGAGATTTATTCAAGTGGCCACTGACTCTGTCTAATGAAAGAGGTGTGGCCACTGGCCCTATGTGTCTAACGAAGTGGGTGTGGTCACTGACTAATTGTCTAATGAAGGGGGTGTGTCACTTACTTTACAACGAAGGAGGTGTGGCCACTGATTATGTGTCTTATAAAGAATGTGTGGCCACTGACTCTATAATAAAGGAGGTGTCACAGACTCTATGTGTATAAAGAAGGAGGTGTGGCCACTCTACCTGCCAGTCCTACTGAAAAAGAATCACATATAATCAGTCATATATATGTTAAAAAGTAATAAAATAGCTTACAAAAATCAATTTCTTAACTGGACCATGGCATCCTTTGTGATTGGATGGAAGGCAGAGTAACATACACATTAACATTTAAGACACACACTATGTATTTTAGTCACTATTTAATTTCTACATAGTTTACTGTGGCAATTGATTGATGTTTTAAAACAAGGCGAAGTTTGGAAGATGAGCAATACTCTCACATGTGAACACAATGCATCCAATATCCTTATATGACTGTAAGATCTCATGAAGATTAGTAATTGAACTGAATGATGATACTAATCTTTATCCATGATGATACTAATCTAAAGCACTTGTTTCTGTATCCACCTTTCATAAGTCAAGTGAACAACACAGGAGTGCCTTGTATGGAAATAAATCTCCATGTGCATTACTCCACTGAATGTGGGTGAACATGTGTCTACACCAAAACAGGGTCAAATATGGCTTTGGAATGCTTGATATATCCCCCCCCCCACACACACACACACTTTGACATGCCTCAAATAGTTTGGGTTCCTTATTGGAGTTTGACAGACGTCCAGGAAACATTGCGAGAGTCCCTCAATCCTCACTGTTTGCTTCAGTTTTAAGCTGTTTGTGTTCTACAAGATAATACTAACCGTCCTAATCATTACTTAGCTCAGGACGTTTTTTACTGGAACAACGAGTCATTTTGTATAACCGTTAGTTTTCATTTTCACTCTGTCTCAGGTCAGCCAGAATTTCCCTGGTCATGTGACTAATTACACAAACAGTCGTTATGGGCTCACTGGATGTCTTCCCTGTGTGTAAGCGCTTACTCCTGATTGGCCTGAACCAAATATCATGCAGAATTTAATTGGGTGAAGGAAGTTTTCACGAGGGCTTCCACGCAAACACGGCATGCTCAGTTTCAGCCCCTCCTTCCATCTCTCCTTCTCTCGGTCTTATTGCCTGATTTAACATAGTAATCTACAAGCTTTCAATGGGTATGAGAGACAGACAAATGTGCACATGGACAGACAGAGACACACAGAAAGATGTAAAGATTTGAAAAACATAGACAAACAAAAAAAAGCATGATGAAATAAAATAAAGATAAAGCCAGAAAAAGAGACAGCCAGGTGGGCAGACAGAAAAACAAACAGTGAGGGGCCAAGACTTATAGAAAGACAGACACAAAGTGTAGGGGCAAATTTCAAGCTAATGACAGATAAGTGAAGGGACAAAATACAAGACAATAAATTAGAGACCACAAAGGCAATATTCAAGATAATGGCAGACAGAGATACAAACAGTGAGGAACCAAGGGATAATGAGATTAATGAGTCAGACAGACAGACAGATAATGAGGGGCAAAGGTATGAGACAATGACAACTAACACATTAAGATTCAAGATAATCACAGACAGACAGTGAGTAACTAAAAAAAATGATAGACAGACAGATAGTGAAGGGCCAAGATATGAGACAATGACTTACAGACCAACAGGGCAAGATAAGGACAAACAGACAGACAAGGAGGAACCAAGGGGATGGACAGACATACAGACAGATAGTGAGGGGCATGACAATGACTGACCGACAGGGCAAGACTCGATATAATGACAGACAGACAGACAAACAGAAAGACAGACCGACTGATAAGAAATTGATAAGAGACTGATCGATCTCAAAGATAAGAGATCAAGAAAGACATGAAATTAATAGATTGGCAAAGAGCAGATATGTAGGCAGACAGATGAACAGACTGACAGACACACAGTCAGGTGGACAGATACAAGTAAAGTTGAGAGATAAAGACAGATACAGGCAAAGAGGAGATGGAAAGGCAGGCAGACAGCTAGATGCAGCCAAAGAAGATAAACCAGTATGGTGTGATAATGATGTTTGTAGGTAACTGGGCTGGTAGTTAGTGACTAAGGCTAATGTTTATCTCGCTAACAGCTCGTGGTTCTATCCTACACACAAAGTAAAGTAGAAATAAGACTAAACAATCAGCAACTTCAACAATTACACAATTCTTACACCTAGCATGAACCACACCTTAAACATGCACCATATTCCATTTATCCTTTAATTGTTTTTCATTCATTCTTTCAGTCCCTCAGGTGAACACAACTAAGTGTTACTGGGTCACACATGCAGCTTTAAATCTTTAAATCTAACCCAGCTTTAAAATTTACTGAAGTCCTCCGTGTCCTGTGTGTCTCAGTGGTGTAGGGTGACGCGGTGGCTACGCAAACATCCTTTACTCAAATATCACACACTTCAGTCTAGTGAGTTCTTAACTCTGAAGATCACACACTTGAAGGGACAAAGGAGAAGATACGGGTGTGTCCTAGCACAAATGCTAGGATTCATGGTCGAACAAGTCAAGAAATCTGATATCACTGCGTTAATTCTAGCTATAAGCTGCCAATCGATTTTTCTATTGAGTGTGTGTAGCAGCCGCTAAGCTGCTCTTGCACTGTCTATATAACTTCTAAAGCTAAACAGTGTTATAATTTGCATGTTATGTTTGTTTTGACATAGAATCTGTTCATTTTCACATGCTCATATCCTCCACTTGGATCTGATATCAACATATTAGCTTTCTCTCTCTCTCTCTCTCTCTCTCTCTCTCTCGCTCGCTCTCTATGTGTCTCTCCCCCACCGCTCCCATCCTCTGTTTATGCTAACACTTCCTGGTTTGTCTCCAGACGGACATCTATACAACTGCTCCCGGACTTCACCAGGACATGTTAAAATGCTTTATGTTCTTTGAAGTAATAGATGTACAGTTTTTGGCCAAACATATAAAAACCTGTTGTATTAACTTTTGCTGTTAATAAATAGGGACTTGTCAGACACCCAATGTGTTTGTGTTTGACTGTGTCTACTTTGTTTATCGCCAGTTGGAATCAAATAGTTTGGTTACATTACTGCCAGCTGCAGATCTCATTCTACCCTCATATCTTCCTGGCCTCTTAAAGCTGTTTTCTCCAGACCATCCTCATGGGATGGCATTAGAGGTTCATCCATCTTCAACTTTACAATGTCTTAAGGTCTACTTCACGTTCAGATTAGTACTAGATCTGGGTTTTTTTTATTAACAATATTACTTTTTTCTTGGGATTTTCAGCTATTTTCTCATCATTGCGGCAATTCCCAATCAACGCTACGACTACCATCTAGGCACGACAAAGACTATCACGCATTTCCTCTGAGCCACACCTGACAAAACTGCAAGCTCATGCACTGGGAGAAGCCTAACAAACTCGGAGGACAGCGCTATCTGCTTCTTCCGCTTGCATGACCTCACAGAGGCCCCTAATTGGCTAGAGCCACGACTGATGTAGCAGACTGCAAGAGGCTACAGCATCACTCGGGAATCAAACTCGCGATCCCGTCAGCTCGTTACCGCAAGCTTGTTACTGCTGTGTCTCTTGGGGGCTGAGTGCTAGCTTTGTTGGCAGGTTAGTAAAGCAAGCTAACTGTACTAGCTAGATTCATTTACCAGACACAATAATGATTTATGTTACTTCTTTCCATATTTTTTCTCTCTTTATAATCTGTTTACGGACAGCACAGTGTCCTCCAGCACCATGCATCTCCAGGGTCTGGGTTCGAATCCCGCGTCAGGGTCTATGTGCATGGAGTTTGCATGTTCTCCCCATGCTTGATGGATTTCTTTCCATATTCCATAGACATGCAGGTTATGCTAGTTGGTGTTCCCAAATAGTGGGAACACCAACTAGCAATGTGATGGATTGGCACCCTGTCTGTGGTGTACCCCACCTTTTGCCCCTAAGTCTCCTGGGATTGGCTCCACTTCTCCTGCAACCCTATATACAGGTTAAAGCGGTATAGATGATCAGATGTTTCTATGCCTAGTCAAAGGTAATACATTTACAATTAGATAAGATGAAACCAGGACGATAGACACTCCACAGGATTACTTTAAGGAATGTTTTTTTTTTTTGCATGATAGCTAATTTGCATACAGCGACCAAATAATTTTTGCTTTGTTACCTGCCTCTGCTTCCTGCATAACATTCATTAAAATTAATGGCTGCCTGTCACTTGGTCCCTTCCTCTTGTAAACAAAGGGCTGCATTCTCGCGCACACACACACACAAACATGCACACACAAACGTGCAGGTATGCATGCACCCACATCGAGAAATTTCACCTCTCAGGACCAGAATCTTATCAGAACAGGTTCTGCATGCTCTAGCAAACTTTACACATGGTTAAATAGCCAACGGTGCATTTAGCGTGCGAGCAGAGGATGTTCCTGAAATAAAGATCATGTGAGAAAAGAGCAGAATCAGCTAAATGTAGATTATGGAGAAGTGGAAATGTGAGGAAAGAAGAGCTTCATGGCTGACTGTCATGCGTTTGGTGTTACACATGACGTATGGATAAAGTGTGTTCTCGGGTTTTTATGAACATGGAGCAGAAAAGAAAATGTGATGGAGCAAAAAAAAAAAAAGGACAAACTAGTTCATGTCTTCTGCTGTATAAATATATAAAACATTTCCTCATGCGAAGACAAATTCCTGAAAATACTACTCATGAATAAACTTTTATGCCAGATAAACACAGCTTCACTCTTGGGACAGTTGAGACATTCTCTCTCTCTCTCTCTCTCACTTCAGTGACTTGTTCTTTCTTCTGCATGTGTCATTATTTTCTCCTCGCCTAGACGCAACAGCGAGCTTCTGTGTCATAACAACAGAAACGAGTAAGCGCTCGCTGATTGGAGCGCGGGCGCGATCACTCGCGCTCTGATTGGCTGACGGCCTCGGCCATGCCGTGTTCATGCAGCGAGCACATGCTCGCGTTTCCCTCCAGGCCAGCGTGACTCGAAATAGTTTGTTTTAAAGAGCAGTTTCCTCTTTGTGTAACTGACGCGCCACCACAGGCCGGATTAAACCTCCTCAGTCTAGGGTACAAACTGTTCCGAGGGGCGTGTGTGTGCGTGTGTGTGAGAGATGCACGTATCGGATGCACGTATGGTTTCCGGTGGGAAATTCGATACTTGTGCTGAGCGCGGGCTTTCACATCCTTAAAGCCCTGAAAAAAAAAACCCACTCATGGTCTTTATGTTAACCTACTCGCATCTGCTTAGTGTGCTTACAAAAATGCAAGATTGATTTTTTTTTCTTTTGGCAAAACGTCACAAAAGAAAACATGTCATTCTCAGTGGCTAAAGTAGCAGTTTATATTAATTAGGAAACACACAGCACAATACTTTATAGCTTCAGAGTTTCTGTATATGAATATGTTTGTACTGCTGCATTGTTTCTATAGTAACAGCATACTGACACTTCAAAAAATAAAAAAATTACTGTTGATCCGTTATCCATTCATCTAGGAACCTCTGTAGTGCTAACCGCTACACTACCATGCCACCATAATCGTTGATCTAGTGACATTTTCTGTGATGAGACATTTGCATAGCTTTTATGGAAGGAGCCTCCAGTGTCAATGCTTTTTAACAGCAAGTAGGAAAAATTTTACTTAATAAACAAACAGACAAACAACTAATCGGTTGGTAATAGGCTTCACCAGTCACGGTTAGATAGTTCCACCAGGTGTGTAAGGCAGAACTATAGTTAACTGGTTAAATTAAGACAAAAATCATAATGTATAAAAACAATACCAAATAAGAGGTCATGCTATTGTGTGATATTGTTTGACTATAACAGCATGTCGTGATATTTTATTCCTTATGTAACTTACAGTATTTTGGACATAAATGTGACTTAATTTTAAATATTTTTTGTGATATATAAAATCACATCATTATGAAAAAGAAATAGACAGTGATAAATGAGAACTTCGTCTATTCGTCATGTTGCATACTCATGCTTATTTCATTCATCTTTGGCGTGTTTGCTGCATTTGCATTGCTGTTTTTATTATTTAATCAAAACACGGTGTAAAATCAGCAATATAAAATGCTCTTGAGCAAGTTCTTCATACTTCCTGTTTTTTTTAATTATTTATATATATCTTAACATTTTGTCCATTTAATTAGTTAGAACACACATTCACGAGAACCCTTGCGTAAGCTGTGCCACACTCAGTATTTGAGAAGCGTCACAAAATCAGATCATAATCACATACAATTAAATGCAGTAAAGATCAATGGACACGTGCTCTACAGAAGAAGAAAAAAGAGGGATCCGAAACCATAATAAAGTGTGTATGAGAATATGTTTCAGCAAGATTTTAGAAACATTAAGGTTCATATATCTCAAACCCACAGCAATGGAAGCGAGTGTAAACTGCCAGCATGCTGAGGAAATCTTTATCTTTAAGCTTTAACGTCTTTATTTTCACATCATGACCTCAGTGAGTGTAGACATAAACATTACAGATGATGAAGAAAAAATAGATTAAATATTACACCGCATGTGCATGTGTACAGTAGCAAAACCACAGTGTCACATTTCAGCTCTGTTCAAAACAGCCTGGGGATATGAAGACATGCAATACGTGATCAGGTACAGGAACATGTGTGTGTGTGTTTGGGAGAGAGAGAGAGAGAGAGAGAGAGAGAGAGTGTATGTGCATGTTTACTGTGGGTGCAGACATGAAGGTGCAGGAGGACTCTATAAGAACACGAGTGTGCAAACACACGCCCCCTTCGAAGGCTGAGATCGGAATGTTCTCAGGCGAGTTCGGGGAAAAGAGAGAGAGAAAAAAAACAGGGGTTAGGGAAGAAAACAGAAAAGGTGAAATGAAAGACAATGGCAATGGGTAGAAATGGCCCTCTCTGTTGTTCAAAGCTGAAATTATTAGCAGGTTTGCAGAAAATTTGGTGATGCAAAAATGCTTAAAATTGACTAATTGAATAGAATTTAAGAGGATAAAGTAGTAAAAAAAAAAGCAAAGCTAGTGCTAAATGCTATCTGAATGAGTGACGGTGATGTCAGGTGATTACACAGAGTGACACACCCTCCATACCTTTGGGCTGATGTTTTACACACACGTCACCATCAGCGATTGAGAAGATATGTCTGTGTGTAAGAAACACAGTTGATACATTTATCCAATCAGAAGACAGATGTGTTTCACATGGTTCCTATTATGAGATATGATCACACTAATTGTTACAAAGACTATGGATATATACGTCACTGAGTCTCACACGTATATCATTACTTTAGAAATTAAAACGTATATTGTGCTGATGTTACCATAATGGGTCCTTGACATGTTGAGTGCTTTACCATAAAAAAAAAAAAAACTTTGGCTGAGATAAGAGAGAGAGAGAGAGAGAGAGAGAGGATAAAGATAGCATACTTCATCATACAGAAAGACAAATTCGTCGGCTCATGCTATCGTCCATTTCCAGCCTGGACTCCAAAATTCCGGATGTAGTGTGCTGTATTTTTCCATGAATGGGTCCAAGCTTATGCTGGTGTACATCAAGAGCCGATACCGCTACATTACGCCTGCCAGAGAAGCCATATCACCATGTGATGGAGGAGGCAGACAACTGGAAAAAATTTTTTACCGGTCTAAAATTTGGAGACAGAGTGTTTGCAGACTCCATTGAAAATGTGTGGCCCATTTTGTCTCCAAAGAGGATTTCAGATAACTGACGGCACTGCAGTCAGACAGGCTGTGTGGACAGACAACCTCACTCCATACTGCCATAATGCTAACTGCTAAATTAGCAATAGTAAAACCTCAAGTGCAGAAAAAAACAGATGGTTCCTTTGTTAGTGAAATTGCAAATGAAGTCATGTGCCCAGATACACTAGTTCTCCCTCCCAACTCCAGCATTCATATTATGAATGAAAGGTGAAAGGATATATCTATGTGCCATCCAACGTGAAGGCATATCTGTCATTTCTGTGGCAGTTAGGGGGTAGGCTTGCCAGCTCAACACCTTATTGTATCTGAGCACTTGGGGTGTAGGATCTTGCTCAAGAGTCCAACTGTGATGGTGTTGCAACTCGAACTGGGGACATCCTGATCAGCAGTCCTACCCGAGTACACTGGTGTATTTACACTCTCCAACACAGAAGGTGGTAGCATGCACCTGGTTGGTTTGTGAGCCACCAATAAACACAAAGACAATAACAGATCAAGGAAGTCAACCTTCGTGCTATGCCTGATATTATTGATGTTGTTTGGAAACAAATCAGCAACCCGGTCGCGTGACTTCCTACTTTATCAGCTGTGGTTGTGTAAGTCCAAGGATGAGATTAGTGCATGCACACAGAGATTTCGGAGGAGACAGACAATTGTGATGATTTGATTTGAGCCATGCCGGAGTATGCCGCACTGTGCTCGAGTACATGCACCTTTTCAAGTGTACTTGAGCATGGTATACTTGTATGCACTCAAGCATGATGCTTAGTGTTCACGTTGTACAAATGTACTGAACTTTTGGGTCTAGCAGTGAACAGTGAAATCTGTGCCCAAGACTAATGACTAATTAGTGTAATGCTCAAGTCCGTCGCGGAGATGATGCCAGAGTCAGCTCCGACAGAAGTCGTAGAACCAGAAAACCATGCAATTAATTAATGAACAAAACATTAAAACAAAACAACTTACCTCACCAATGTTAATAAAATTAGTCATCAAGAGTGAACACGCCCCCACTGCTGCTAATTGGTGGGAATAGTATTGCACCCTTTGGTTTGTTTTATGTGTACACATGATGGAAAACAATGATTTTCCATACAGAATGGACTGCTAGAAGACCATGAGGAGACATTGACAAGATTTAACAAGCATGCATTGGAATATAATAACAATAATAATAATAATAATTAGAAAAAGAAGAAGAATCTTCACATCGTGACCATCAAAGATACAAACACGCAACAAATTACATTTCCAGCTTTGATGCACTTTTATGCCAATCTGTCACTAAAGAAAGCAAATAATTGTGCAGTGAATCTGTAAAACCGATATTTTGTTGCCTACTGTCTCGGGCATACAGCAGCTACATGACTGTCTGTGATTGGTAGTTACATACCACAAGCCAATTAATTTCCAGATGGATGACTCTTCCATTCTGTAATATCATGAAATTTTACCAGTGCCAGCTGCAGGTTTGGAAATCGCACTATATGGACGAAAATATTTGCCCAAACCTGCAATGACATTGTATCCAAATCTTTATACTTATACAATATGGAGTCAGTCTCCCTTTTGCAGCTATAACAGCTTCCTCTCTTCTTGGAAGGCCATCCATAAGCTTTTGTCATGTTTCTGTGGAAATTTGTGCCCAATCGTTCTGTAGAACATGAGGTCAGGCACTGATGTTGGATGAGAAGATCTGGCTCACAAACTCTGTTCCAGTTCATCACAAACATGCTTGAAGGGGTTGAGTTCAGGGCTCTGTGCTCGGGCCAGTCAAGTTCTTCCACACAGAACTCATCAAACCATCTCTTTATAGTCCTTGCTTTGGATTAACACTGGGGCTCAGTCATGTTGGAATAGTAAAGGGCCTTCCCCTCGTTAACTGTTGACACAAAGTTGGAAGCATATCATTGTCCAAGATGTCTTGATATGCTGAAGCATTAAGATTGCCCTTCACTGGGGATAAGGAGCCGGATTGATTGAGTCACTTACATTCAATCATTAACAGGTTTGGCCAAATACCTTTGTCCGTATTGTGTATGAAGCTTCAGCATATCAAGACATCTTGGACAAGTAAGGTAAGGGATATTATTCATGTTTATTAATGCAGGATTGTGTTGGATGTTGTAGGCAGCCTGCAAGACACTAAATGAAAGTTTAATCACATTGATTCATTGAAATCAATAAACAAATCTTGTCTTGTTGATGTTTACTATGGATGTTGTTTTATTTTTTATTATTAATATCTTGTCGTGGTCCGTTATAGCAGCTGGACTGAATCGCTTTTACAGCATGGTGGAAAATCTCTGCCATTTACTCAGTGTGTGTTATAAATATGAACAAATATAGTACCAGGCCCCGAATCAGCCAGTTGGCTCTACAGGTAGGTGTTTGGTAGCTAACTAGGTAAAAGGTTGCGGAGTGAGTGTAAACACTGGAACAACGTCACACAACGGCATTGTCACATCAATTTCCAGTCTGCTAACTTTTCCAGTAACATGGCCAAGAACTGCTGGGTGATGCCGTATCCAGAGAAGACCATATAAGCACCGGATGGTTTCTGCAGCATGCAGCAGGTGCTGTAGGTTCTGATCGATGGCATATACAATCACAAGTTCTTGCAGCTTCCTTCCTCAGCAACATATTGACTGATTTACTGTCAGAAAGAAAAGAAAAAAAACAGCAGCAAAACATGAAGACATTAGAAAGTCAAACATGTAGCAAACAAAAACACTTGATAAGATCCAAGCCTACAGGCCTTGACTCTATGTTATGACTGAACTCGTATTATTGTTTTTGTCCTTGTCTATTTCATATTAATACATAGCAGAGATTAAGCAGGTTTATATGGTTTATGATTAGAGTTATGATTTAGGGCTACGGTTAGCATTATGGTTTAACATTAGGTTAATGGTCAGTACCTAGAACTGGGATTTAGGGTCAGACATGACATAATGGTACAAGTTTAGTTTAGGGCTGGGATTATGGTTTAGTCTTTATCAGAGTTTCGGATTTCTAGTCTTGTGTTTTAGGATTTAGGATTATTAGTACTAACAAGATGGTTTATTTATGGTTTATCCTTTACGAAAATGAAATTTAGGGTTCAGGGTTAAGGTTTTGGGCTGATTCTTCAGGTCACAACCCAAAAAAATCACTCACTCACTCAGCGTCTATACCTCTTTATCCTGTATACAGGGTCGTGGGGCGCCTGGAGCCTATCCCAAGAGACTTACCGTATATGGCAGGGTACACCCTGGACACATACACACACATTCACATACTATGGGGCAATTTGGAAACACCAATTTGCAAGTCAAAGTCAACTGGCAGTGCAATTGTACCCAGGCCCAATATAAAGCAATTTAGCTTAGTGTGAATACACACTCATTCTACCCCAACCTGCTATCAGGACGATGCCTGAGCATGAGATCTACATATTTCCATTACCACTGTTTACTCACTCATTCATTCTCTCTCCCACTGTACAAACTCATAGAGACTCACTGGACGAGGCAGGGTACACCCTGGACAGGGCACACAAGCCCACACACTGACTCACACTATGAGCAATTTGGGAATGCCAATTAACCTAATCTGCATGTCTTTGGACTGTGGAAGGAAATCAGAGTATCCTGAGGAAACCCACCAAGCTCGGAGATAACATGCAAACTCCACGCACGCGGACCTGAGTGGGGAATTGAACCCTTGGAGATGCATGGCCACTATGGTAATAGTGATAACCACTATGCTGTCTGCTGTCTATTTTACACAAATGCAATAAAAAGACATGCCTGGGGCAGGGAAGAGAAGAGATAGACTGTGATTGTAAGGATATCCGATGTTGATCATTGACTCAGGAAATATGAGCAGCGACATTAACTGCACTGTTTGTTGAAATAATACAGACATTGTGTTAAAGAGCGTCAGAAGCGCAGGAAGTGATGACACTGTGACAAACAAACACAGTAAGTAGCTGTTTTATTATCTGTGACATTAGACCTACTTTGTCTACACATCGTTTTAGTGTATAAAGTTATAAAAAATTAAATATATTTTAAAAAAATATCATTATTGCAGCGTTTGCTGAAAATTAACAAAAAATTAACAAATATGGGTAGTGATATTAGAGATATCATTATCATTTGACAATAAAACTATTTAACCTTTCCTCGTCCCCGCAGTCTTCTGGGATAGGAGCCAGGCCTCACATAGTCCTGTACAGGTTAAGCGGTATAGAGAATGAATGAATGAATTAATTAATTAATGAATTAAATGTTGTGCATGAATCCTGACTTTTCATCATTTTTGAACATAATGCTTTAAACTTCTGTAAGCTTGTGAGTGAAAGTTATGGATTCAATATTTAGGACATACTGGACTTTGAAGCTTTGTACTTAAATAAAGGAAACTAAAGAACAGCTACTCCCTGGTCGCACTTCCTGTTCCAGACTAAAACAGGAAACGCATAGCAAGAAGGAGGGATTACTGACCAGGCCAACTGGGAACATGCCTTGTTAAAGTTAATATTGATACTAATCAACATACGGTCATAAGCAAGTTAAAAAAATAATTCAACAAATGTTCTTGGAATTTGAAAAAAATATATATATTCAGGATTGAATTTTTAACCACTGAAAAATAAGATAAAAAAGGCATCATGATTAAGCTTAAAACCACATTAATGTGTTATTAGTGTAAAGAAACAATAAAATGAAACAAGACCTGCTGGCTGTTAAATTACAGCTTGTTAAACATCAGCCAAAAGTGAAAGCATTAGTGATCATGCATGGTACAAAGGTGACATTATCACCATTACCAATCTGAGCTGGATTATTAAGAGCTTTCATTTTACTGGTTTATTATCTTATATTAAACTAGACCTTTACTGGTTGCAGATCCTGACGTCTTCCTGCTACTATTATCTGCAATGTCTGGTTGACTCGCCTTCCGCTCCTCAGGCTGCTCCAATGCTTTGCCAGTGCTTACTTCTGTCTGTCGTATGATACGTCGCGGTCTGATCCTGCGTTTCATTCACTGTCCCATGTGCTGTTGCTGACTCTCTGCAATCAGATCCGGGGTTTCAGTAGCTTTGAGCTCAGCTCGACGTACCCGGTTTCGGCGAAGGCGACACGGCCTACTGTTACAGTCGGTGTAGAACTACATGAAATAGAACGCCTGTGATGGAATGCTAGTGACAGAACTACCTGTGCAAGCACCACTTGCCAAACAGAAACTGTTTATTTTGAGCTTGGTGCTATATTAGGAAAAGCGCTGTATATACAGTATGTTGACTGGCTACCTGCTAGTTTGGATAGTAAAGATAATAAATGTAAGCTACATGAATAGGCTTTTGATTGGCTGGTGCTGGTTGTTGCCCAATTTGGTAAAATCAAGAGGTGCCCTCTGTATACACTAAAATGACTCAAACACTCATAATGGATATGCCTTTGTTAATGCCATTTTTATTTTGTTTGGGTGTCAACAAAGGTTTTCAGCACTTTCTGCAATTTAAACAATTATGTAAACAAGTGTATAATCTCTGCAGTACAGAACTTTCACTTTAGTAACCAACTTTAATGACAAAACAGAAATATCAGGTTTGAGAACAAACTGGCTTGTTGGCTTGGCCGCATGTTTATCTTGAATATGACTCATTTATCATAATAACTGGTTACAAAACTAATTACATCTTGCTTCTTGATCTTCATCCCTGTATACTTGAAATAATCACAATGACAAAAGTGACAAGGAAATATAATACATTCCTGCAACTGTGTTAGGCAATCTAATGATGCAGCATTCGCATGGCCCATGACTCCTAGCTGTTGTGTAATAGGAGAGACATGACTGCTGGATTCGCCACGATTGAAAAAATCAGGCAAAAAGGTGACTTGATGAAGTTCGGAAAGCACTCACTGACTATGCACTGAATTGCATTGTATTCAATCAAATTTGTTGTAGGTCAGGTTGAAGGTGTGTGTGTGTGTGTTCTTGTGAGTTCTGCATTTTGCCCATGTTAAGAAGAATGAAAACAAGCACCTTTCAACAATTAAAAAAATAATAATGATGGTATGAAAATGAGTCCTTGGTGGTTGTTCAAGGCTTTCTGTCCAAACTCCTCCCGTCTCACTGCTTTTCCTTCCTGTCGCATGACTTCTCAACCTCGCCCTGCTTGATTTTAACTTCTTTAACCCTTTTTTATTATTAGAATTCTCCTCTACATTTCGCCCATCTACAAAGAAATGACATCGCTGGTCTTCATTATTTCTAAGTTTATTTCTAAACTTCTTTATTTTTTTTATGTTCATATTTGACTTTATTCATGTGATTCACTGATTTTTTTATTTATTTTTTTTGTTGTATAAAAATTCTATACATTGTACATAGTTTTTTTTAGATTATATAACAATATTCACAAAATTTTCCCCTGCTTGAAGTTTGTTAATTTCATGCGTAATTATTTTAATGTTCATATGATTCATTTATATTTACTTGTCTTTTATTTCACCATGTTTTAAAAAAACCATCATGTGATTTATTTACGCATTCTATGAATTTATATTGATATGGTTTTTCATCTATTTCAAAATTATTTATTTGAGAGTATATGACTATTTTGACATGCTTTATTGAATGTTTTTGACGTATGATCACTCATTTGTCGTGTTCACATGATGTGATGACACGTGAATTCACATGTTCTCTTGTTGGACATTGTGAAATGCGCCATCTCATCGAATGTGTGCCAATGTTCTCTAAGCGTAAAAACAGAGTTAGCTTAAAAATGCCTCCATATACGTTTTATCATAGCACTTACTGATGGTGTGGAAGATAATGTTACTCATAAATAACACAGGACAGAATGTCAGATTAACAGCAAGGCCAAGAGGAAGATTTCAGGCTACTTTGCTCCATTTTCTATTTGAAAATTTGTTTTACATACATTTTTAGATGCCATCTAATTCCTCTAAATAAGTTTGTTGTTGTTGTTGTTTTGTTTCTTGTAATGTCCTGTACATGGCCCCATGGTAGCTTGCACCTTCCAGGTCCTCGGTTCAATTTCCACGTCGGGTCTGTGTGCATGGAGTTTGCTTGATGGGTTTCCTTTGAGTTCTCTGGTTTCCTCCCACAGTCCAAAGACAGGCAGATTAGGTTAAATGTTGTTCCCAGGTTGCCAAGTAGTGTGCGAATGTGCATGTGAATGTTTACCTGAGGTCCTACCACGGTTGTACAAAATGGGAATGAATACAATGTTCACCACTCGCCTTCATGGTCCCTAGTTGGACTACAGAGCTTCCTAGATGGATGGACGAAATGTCCTGCCACATCTTACCTACCTCTATACAACAATACGCCACAGCACTACCACTACCAAGTGTATTGACTAACATTGATTATCAGTTATATAACAGTAAACCGGTGAGAGGATCATGTTCACCCAAGGCCTGTCTAGTCTGATCCCACATAAAAATCAAATGTAGTACAATTTGCTGAGAAAAAAGTTAATGCTGGCTACGAAAGAAAGAGACCAGAACGCTCAAAGCAATACAGCTTATGCATATGTGGCTCAGCGGCTAAAGAGTTCAAGGTTGTTGAGCAAGCATCCAAATACCCCAGATCTCAATCCAATTAAGTGTCCATGGAATGTCCTGAACAAACAAGTCTGATCCATGGAGGCCTCAACTTGCAACTTAGAGCACAAGGAACTGCTGCTAACATCCTGGTGCCAGACACCACAACACACCCCAAGAGCGCACCATGTCGAGTCATGACCCAGCACAATGGTGCTTACACAATATTGGGCTTAATGTTTTAGGTTTTAATTATTGCAGATTGGTATAGATAATGTGTACCTCTAACCTGTCCACTTAATCCTCAATTTCACACAGGAACATCAGGAACGTTTAATATCAGTCCCTGATATTATATTACAAACAAGTCCTTTCTCTCTACCTCACTCCTTTCCTGCATATTTCAACTTTCATGTCACCATGTTACTCTATCAGTATCAGATGATTCTTTCTTAACTCAGAAAGTCTCAGTTCCTCTGAGTGATTTTCTCTTTCTCATAACATTTCAGGTTTTTCTTGCTTTTTTCTTTCTTTTTTTTAACTGCTGTTTACCTCAGTGTATGCGTTTAGCAACCGATTTCTGAAAAGCAGTTTCATGATAATATCTTTTGTGAACAGTGCTGTGGAAGTCATTTGGAAGTTACGCGCCATCCAGAACATCTGTGTCTTGCAGTATTGTGCCCCCTACTGTCTGTAGGGCTAAAGGCTAAATAAGTCCTAGGTTAGTTGTGTAAGTTGTTTAGGATAAGGTCTACAACATTTAGGGGGCTTCTATTTATGGATGATTCTTCTTCAGAATATATATAGGTCATAGTAACTTAACCAACAATAGGCCACTTAAAATTAAGAAATCAGTCTTGATTAGTGCATTTTTAAGTAAAATATCACATTGTTACCACTATTGATTTAATCATCACATTGTATTATCAGGTTGAGGTCAGGACTGTGCAGGCCAGTCAAGTTGTTCCACACCACACTCGCTCATCCATGTCTTAATGGACCTTGCTTTGTGCTCTGGTGCATAGTCATGCTGGAACTGGTGTGGGCTTGTTTTTCAGGAGTTGGTCTCGGCCCCGTACTTCCAGTGAAAGAAACTCTTAATGCTTCGGCTCCCCGAGACATTTTGGACAATTTCATGCTCCCAACTTTGTGGGAAAAAATTTGGGAACCTTCCCCCTGTTCCAACATGAGCGATGAGCGGGTTTGGTGTGTAAAAGCTTGCCTGGCCTGCACTGAGTCCTGACCTCAACCTGATAGAACACCTTTGGGATGAATTAGTGCGGAGACTGCGAGCCAGGCCTTCTCATCCAACTTCAGTGTCTGACCTCACAAATACGCTTCTGGAAGAATGGTCCAAAATTCCTAAACCTTGTGGAAAGCCTTCCCAGAAGAGTTGAAGGTTTTAAAGCTGCAAAAAGGGGGGCGGGGCCAACATCATATTAAACCCCATGGAGTAAGAACTGGATGTTACTCAAGTTTATATGCATGTAAAGGCAGGCGAGCGAATACGTTTGGAGCAATATAGTGTATGTATTATATATATATTTTTTTCTCTTTTTTTTCCACCTAACTGAATATGAATATGTAGGATGTTGAGGAGGATGTAGCTACATATACCTTTGTGGTGAGTATAAAGAACACAGTGTACCACAGAGATCAAAACATCACACACGTGTTTGTGTTCTCTGTATAACTGAGAATATAAATCCAACTTAGCTACAGCAACCTAAATATACATATTCAGTTAAGTAAAAAAAAATATACACTGTATTTTTACTGTTTGTAAAAATACAGTGTGGTATGTATATATATATA